>SJYX01018850.1:68926-80809 GCA_006410675.1 Oreotragus oreotragus | reverse complement strand
AAAAAAAAAAAAGAATTATAGGCATCTCTGAGTGTATATTTACTGAACCTTTAAGAAATTAAACTTAGACTTTGTACCATCTGCAATGTTAGATAAGCTGTTTCAAACTTACTATGGTAGATAAACATGTTTATAAGAAAAAATAAATAAAAAATAAAATGTTGTTTTCAAAGATTTTCTTCCCAATTGTCAAGCAACAAATTTAAAATGAACACATTTCACAAGACAAAAAGAGCAAACAGAAAAATTCTGAGAGGCAAAGTATACAAAATAATATAATGCAAAATACAGAAATCTCCAAACAAAATGACAAAATAAAATCAAACAATATTTATAGTAACAAACACTTCTGCTAAAAGATAACTGCTAGATTTATTTTAAAAACAAAACCCAGGAATAATAGTCCTCTCTAAAGCCAAATAACAGAAATTACTAAAATAACTCTTAGTAATTATGTGGCATAATGCAGCAGTTAAATCCAAGGAAATAGAAATAACCAAGTATATTAATAACAGAAAAAGAGCCTTCAACAAAAATTGAAATATGTACAATCTTATTTTTATAAAGATACAGCTTATAAGTATTTATAATTATGATACTGGAGTAATGGAAAAATTATACTTTATAGTATTAAGATCAGCCACTCACTCATGTCTGACACTTTGTGACTCCATGGACTATAGTCCTCCAGACTCCTCTGTCCCTGAGATTCTCCAGTCAAGAATAGTGGAGTGAGCAACTATTCCCTTCTCCAGGGGCTCTTTCTGATCTAGGAATTGAAACCGAGTCTCCCAATTGCAGGCGAATTTTTTACCATCTGAGCCACCAGGGAATTATATTTTATAATTTAATTTAAAATACATGAAAAAACTGTTGAAAACACAAGAAATAAAAAGAAACACAATATGAGGTAGAGATTTGAGTGCAATATTCATAGTCTTTGGTAAAAAAAAATAAGATGAAAAATAATATGAAAAATCTAAATATTTTATTTATATTGAAAAATATAAATACCTAAACTTTTTTCTCAAGTCTAAATAGAACTTTTGCAAAAAATTGTTCTCCTATAAGGCCATTTCAAAAAATATAAATAAATTTAAAGACCCAGAAATCCCATGATACAGTCTTTGATAGAAAATTAAAAAGCCTATAAAGTAATATCAAAATATTAAACAAAAATTAAAATGTTTGAAAAAATTATTAACTTCATAGATTACTGGTATTAAAAATAAAAATAACAGAAAATTTTAAAGTAACATTATGATAAAACTGCATACAAATATCTGGGAAGTAGCCAAAGTTATGCAAAAGACTATTCTTCTCATTCTTAAATACTTTTATCATTTAAAAAAAAGAGAGAAGAAAGGAGAAAAATGCTAACTAAATTTTTAATTCTATAAATTGGAAAGAAAGCACAACAATACAACTTTAGGAAAAGCAGAAGAAACAAATTATAAGTGCAGAGAAATTAACATTTTAATGTGAAAGTTAAAAAGTAGGATTATTCTAAGTCTCTCTTTGAAAATAAAAGGATGCAGTCAAAGTAACTATTCTCCAAAAAATAACGATTCTCAGAAAAGAAGTCCTAATAGGTACAGTATAGAGGTGGTTAAAGCTAATGCTGTGTATTTTTTGATGTTAAATATAATATCAATAATATACAATTTTATATAATATATTATATAATAACACTATGTGTTAGCTTATGCTAAAATCTGATAACATCAATAAAATATACTTTTTTCCCTAGGAAATTTAATTAGCAAAATTGACCCAGAAGAGGTAGTAATCCTGGAAGGAATTTAACAGTTACTGAATCACTCAACAAAAATGTGCCAAAATTAAAACAAGGTATCATACCATATAAATCCCTCTGGAAAGCAAAAGCAATTAGGTTTCTTTTATAATTTTTTGCATAACCTTAATACCTAAGTATGAAAACAGGCAAAGTAAGAATTCAGGCCCACTTCACATATACACGCACATTTGAAAATTGTAGGTAAATCTTGGTGTTACATGTTCCATTTAAAAAATTATTCTCTACAAGTGCATACAAGTCATGCATGCAAGATGCGACCGGCCCAGAGAACACAAAACAGCTAGTTCTGCGGGAATGGGGTCCCAGGAGGGTTTACACAGGAGGGACCACTGAGAGAGGTTTACAAACGAGCTGAGTTTACCAAGATGAGATGACGCAGCTCATCCAGGGTAGGAAAAGCCCTGGATAAAGGCAGCGAGGCTTACAGGCAGGTCAGAGAGGGCTCAGTTTGGAGAAGGGGCCAGGGACAGAGAGCAAGGCTGGCAAAGGAAAGGCTCGAGCACTCTTCCTGGTCAGGGACCGCAGGCCGTGTTGCCTTGGCTGAGGAAGCCGGGCCTGAGGAGGTCCCACGAGGCTGCTGCTCACTCGCTCTGCGCAGACACAGCCTCCCCGACCCTGCTCCATCTTCGCGGAGCTTTCTTTTCTTATGGGGAGGGGCATCAGTTCAGTTCGGTTCAGTTCAGTCACTCAGTCGTGTCTGACTCTTTGCGACCCCATGAATCGCAGCACGCCAGGCCTCCGTGTCCATCACCATCTCCCGGAGTTCACTCAGACTCACGTCCATCGAGTCAGTGATGCCATCCAGCCATCTCAACCTCGGTCGTCCCCTTCTCCTCCTGCCCCCAATTCCTCCCAGCATCAGAGTCTTTTCCAATGAGTCAACTCTTCGCATGAGGTGGCCAAAGTACTGGAGTTTCAGCTTTAGCATCAGTCCTTCCAAAGAAATCCCAGGGTTGATCTCCTTCAGAATGGACTGGTTGGATCTCCTTGCAGTCCAAGGGCCTCTCAAGAGTCTTCTCCAACACCACAGTGCAAAAGCGTCAATTCTTTGGTGCTCAGCCTTCTTCACAGTCCAACTTTCACATCCATACATGACCACAGGAAAAACCATAGCCTTGGTTAGAGGGACCTTAGTCGGCAAAGTAATGTCTCTGCTTTTGAATATGCTATCTAGGTTGGTCATAACTTTTCTTCCAAGGACTAAGCGTCTTCTAATTTCATGGCTGCAGTCACCATCTGCAGTGATTTTGGAGCCCCAAAAAATAAAGTCTAACACTGTTTCCACTGTTTCCCCATCTATTTGCCATGAAGTGATGGGACCGGATGCCATGATCTTCGTTTTCTGAATGTTGAGCTTTAAGCCAACTTTTTCGCTCTCCTCCTTCACTTTCATCAAGAGGCTTTTTAGCTCCTTTTCTCTTTCTGCCATAAGGGTAGTGTCATCTGCAAATCTGAGGTTATTGATATTTCTCCCGGCAATCTTGATTCCAGCTTATGTTTCTTCCAGTCCAGCGTTTCTCATGATGTACTCTGCATATAAGTTAAATAGAGGGAGTCAACAAATCTCCTGCTCCTACAGGTGTGTGTGTGCTTAGTCATTTCCACAGGAAAAATAAATAAAAGACACCCTATCTGTGTGAGCCACTGATATCGTCTTCAGACAGAAATGACTAAACATTTTGTTACTGTCTTTACTTTACACACATGAAACCCGAAAGGTCGGACGTTAATTTGGATCATTATCCAGCTTGACCAGAAGATATTTGTGTCTGGTAATGCCTTTTAATACTTCCTCAAGGTTTGTGTTCTTCTCTTCCTCCTCTTCAAAATCTCCCACGTATTTTTTAAGACAAGACTTGGCCCCTAGAGACTCCCTTCCAACCACTGTTTGGAGTCAAAATAAATGCAGTAAATGATATCTCTCTTTTCTGGTAAACGTTCAAAAACAAAAAAAATTTGCTCACCATGAGAGCAAGATTGATTGATTAGCCAGATAGACTTCTTGCAAGAATGCAACAAAAGTTTACTTCATGTTAAGAAATCTCTTAAATATCAAATAATTGCAAAGAAGGAAAATAGTTATCAAGAAATTATCTTAATATATACTAAAAGAAATTTACTAAAATTTTTGCATGTATACCAATGTACTAACAAAAGTTCTCCCCTCCTCCCCAAAAATGTCCCCAGATGCAGGAAATCTTCAAAAGACCGCAGCAAGAAGTTCAGAAGTCTTGAGTATAAGCTTGCTATACTGTGTCACTATATATATGGCTGCATTTTGAACTCAGACCCAGTTGACAACTACAGAATCACTCTATGGTGTCTGTGAGGTGAGGCTGCTGTTCACTGTTCAGTCGCTAAGTCGTGTCTGAATCTTTGTGACCCTATGGATTGCAGCACGCCTGTCACTGTCTCCCGGAGCTTGCTCAAACTCATGTCCATTGAGTCGGTGATGTCATCCAATCATCTAATCCTCTGTTGCCCTCTTCTCCCCACTGCTCTCAATTTTTCCCAGCATCAAGGTCTTTTCCAACAAGTCAGTTCTTCGCATTAGGTGGCCAAATTATTGGAGCTTCAACATCAGTCCTTCCAATGAAATTCAGGGTTGATTTCTTTTAGGATTGAGGTTTCTTGACAAACCACAATCCTCATCCATGTCCACAGAGAAACCTATTCTTATGAAAATTTATTATGATAGTACTGTGGTTTGTTACCTAGACAGACACTAGGAGTGCTAGCAGCAGACAGTCTTCAACTCTCAGCCTGTTCAGAATTAACTCAAATGCAGAGAATGGCCTAACCCCAGGTCACACCTTCTCTAGGTTGGCCCATATTCACTGCAGGAGTATAAAATGCTGGCCATCTTGACCCAACTCAGGACAACTCTGAAAGGGCACTCTTGCTCTGGAGCTCCTTGAAGTGTGTTGCAGCTCATCCTCGTCCTCTGCCCAACACTGCTTTCCCCCCTTCCATTTCACAGGTGTTCATCCCAAAGGCGCTCCTTCATAAACATCCTGCAAGCTAAATTATATTTCTGAGTCTACTTTCTAGGAAATGCAACCTATGATTTTATGGCTTATAATCACGTCATTTTATTTAGTGTCTGGCCCTAGTACTGCATTTCAGACTCTTTGTTCATTATGAGGGCTACTCCATTTCTTTTAAGGGATTCCTGCCCACAGTAGTAGATATAATGGTCACTTGAATTAAATTCACCCATTTTCATCCATTTTAGTTGAGTTCAGTTCAGTCACTCAGTCGTGTTCGACTCTTTGTAACCCCATGGACTGCATTACGCCAGGCTTCTCTGTCCATCACGAACTCCCAGAGCTTACTCAAACTCAAGTCCATTGAGCTGGTGATGCCATCCAACTATCTCACCTTCTGCTGACCCCTTCTCCTCCTGCCTTCAATCTTTCCCAGCATCAGGGTCTTTTCCAATGTGTCAGTTCTTCATATCATTTTAGTTCACTGATTCCTAAAATGTCAATGTTCACTCTTGCCTAACACCTGGGCCAGACATTAAATCTTGATCCAGGAACTTAGAAATGTGTCCAGAACATCACCCTGCGTTGCTATCTCAGGTTCTATTTCTGAGGCTGTGAGCCTCAGTTTATCATCTTTAAAATATAGAAATCTAAGAGATTTCTAGGCTCTTTTTCAATTCAAATGTCATAAGATGGGATTTTCAAATATGATTTAGGGCTTTCAAATATATGTACCATTATGTCATTCAAATAATTTTCTAAACAACATAATACTATAATCACTTGGTAAAAATAAATTGTCAGACAGTTTGAGGTTGAACCTAGAATAGCTATTTGGAGGCCAAATGAATTAGGAGAGATAATGAACATCATCTTCATTCACTCATTTGCCAACTTATTTCTTCATGAGCCACCTACTATGCTCTAGGCATTGTTCTATTTTGCTGTTCTTGAGAGCTCACAATTTAATGAAGAAAAGGGATACTTAAATAATAAAACAATAATCTACACTATTCACTAATAAAATGCAATGAGTTCTGTAGGACCATAGAGGAACACACTCAACTCAATCTGAAGAGCATAGGAATGGCTCGCCAGAGGGGTTGACAGTCTCTGGAGTAAGTATTAAAAGTCGTCCAGAAAAAGGAAGCAGTATTCATAAAGATGTGTTCTCAACAATCAGCATGGTGTTTGGAGAATGCTATCAGTAACTAAGTGTCTCAAGGAATGATCAGGGCAAAGTGAGAAAGACTTAGTGAATCAGTTTAAGGATCCTGTAGAACAGGGACAGCTGTGCTTCCTAGCATTACCCTCCCCGCCCCCACGTGCTCAAGATTCAGCTTCTCTAGGTGACCTGAACCAACAAGCCAAGTTGATTGTGTTGATTTGCAGATGAAACCTACAAATTACAAGAGAAACAGGGGATGCCAACGTATAATGGTATCCCTGGGACAGCCTCACTTTCACCTGTTATCTCAGCATAGTTCAGTGATAATTTCACCATTCACTCTCAGAAGTGTGCCTGTCTGGGGGATAAATTATTACAGTCACTCTTGTTCAGCATGGGTATGCTTCAGGTACCCCAGGGACTGCAGAGGACTGTAAGGAGTAAAGCGTGGTCTAAAGGCTGAGGCTCTGGCCTGCCCCTGACTCAGTTGGATCAGAGTCACACATTGGACCTCTGCTGGAGATTTCTTCTACAGAAAAGTTCAGATGCTTGAAAATGAAAAGGGAAAATAATTGAATGGTTTTTAATATGTTTTTATTATTTTATCTGTTTGGTCAGATGGATACATGATGTTGAGAGGAATAGATAGATCATTTGGTAGCTGTGTAAACCATGAAGAAATGGACAATCCAAATAGGAATCTGTTCAGCTGCCCAACAGAGGAATAGTGAAGGCCCTAAATGAGATAAGGAAGCAATGGGAAATAGTCAAGAAATCTTAACTTGTGGCAAGTAACTGTACAAGAATGGAGTGAAAGATGTGGGTAAGTTATGTAGGATTTCCCATGTGTACATAAACCACTAAAGAAGAAACCCTGTGAATGTTTCATTATTTAACCTCAGGAAAATCTGCAAAGGGCAAGAAGATGATTCAATGAAAAAGAACAAATCTCTTGCCAACATACACAATGATAATAGCACTTTATTTCACTTATAAAAATGTTATATTTCATTAAACTTTGCCAAGCATTTTTAGATTGTCAAACTAAACCCCCCAAATAAAATTATAACACTGAGAAAGAGAATCATAAGTGCACAGTAGTAAAGAATTCACCTGCCAATGCAGGAAACACAAGAGATGTGGGTTTGATCCCTTGATCAGGAAGATCCCCTGGAGTAGGAAATGGCAACCCATTGCAGTATTCTTGCATGGAGAATCCCATGGACAGAGGAGCCTGGTGGGCTACAGTCCAGGAGCTCACAGAGTCAGACATGACTGACCACTCACACACAGTGATGTCAAATTTTACTGATATTAGAAGTGTTTAAGCATAATTCTAACCCAGGATTAACTCAGGATTTGGGGAAGTAAAAATAAAATTTTGAGGGGTACCTTAAAAAAAAGAACAGAAAATTGGGTATAAATCTACATTTTGATTAGGAAAAATACAAATTACAAGTTTTAAAAATATGAAGACATCACAAACAAAGCCCCCAAATTATAAAGTATTTGTTAATTACTTGTTCAACATCTTTCTCTATACTTTTCCCACATAGTTGGCTACCTCCTCTTTGATCATCTCTTAATCAGATAAGATTTTATATCATTTTCTATAGCAGGGTTTCTCAGATTCGACCATCTTGTCACTGTTGACATTTTGAGCTGGGTAATTCTTCATTGTGAGCAGGTGGAGGAAAGAGGGAAGATGATATCCTATGCACTGTAGGAATTTTTGCAGCATCTCTGGCCTCTACCCACTAGATGCCAGTAGCATCCCCCAGTTGTGACCATCAAAAATGTTTTCCAGACAATGTCAAATATTCCCTGGGGGGAATAATCACACCCAGGTAAGAATCACGGTTTTCCAGAAAGAAGAGAATGAGAGTGTCATAGTCGACTCAGGCTGCCATAACAAAATATTATAGACTGAGTGCCTTAAACAACAGAAATTTATTTTCTCCCAATCCTGGAGGTTAGAAAGCCCAAGATCAAGGTTCTGGCAGGTTCAGTGTCTGGTGAGGGCTCTCTACAGCTAGCCATGTTCTCACTGAGTCTTCGCATGGCAGCGGGTGCAAGAGAGGGGGGTGGGCAGGAGAAAGAGAGTGATCTCTTCTCATGATGTCACTAACCCATCAACTCATTGTTTTTGCCTTGAATGTGAAAGTGAAGTCATTCAGTCATGCCTGACTCTTTGCGACCCCATGGACTGTAGCCTGCCAGGCTCCTCTGTCCATGGGGTTCTGCAGGCAAGAACACTGGAGTGGGCTGCCATTTCCTTCTCCTCTTCCCAACCCAGGGATCAAACCCAGGTCTCCTGCATTGCAGACAGATGCTTTACCGTCTGAGCCACCTTACTTTATCTTAATTATTTTCTTGTAGACCCCTTCTCCAATTGGGGGGAAACACAATTCAATCTATAGCAGATTAAGTCTTCAGTATGGTTAGTCAAAACTGTTTTAGTATTGTGGATAAGTTTCTATAAGTTTTATAACTTTATTGGTAATATGTACATTTTTATAATTGCTGTCAAATTTGAGAACATACCAGATTTCTTTCATAAATGGCCTATGAGATTCTGGACATTTCAAGTTTCCTGACACTCATTTGCCAGTTTTTCACAGATGTCCTCATGGCAGTGGTAGTTGTATATTACAGGTTTTATGATAATGTTGTCAGTGTTAGAGTTTCATGTCACATTAGCAGGAAATTAATAAGAAATATGCATAGGTTTAGTTGGGCAAAGGTATTTCAGAGAAAGGAAGGAGCATAAACAAAGGTCTCTTCCAGCAATGACAGAGTCTGCGTAGCAGAAATGAGAACATTAGAGAAGATACTCCAGAGTCAGGAGGAGAGGCAGAAATATTGTCAGGCACTGGCCAGATGAGAACAGATGACCATGGCTTGAAGTTTGGGTTAATGAATCAAACATCAGTTGATGTACCACTAAGGACATAAAAACAGTATCATGTGAAAATCATTAGCATCAGAGTCTGCCAAACCTCTATGTAAGCAAAGATCTGACCCAAGCTAGCCTGGGAAATCTTTCATTGCATCAGTTCATGTCTTCTGATGAGATGGAATTAGGCGTGTGAGAGACTGAGGGGAATGTCCTCGGAAGATAAAGAAGAGTGTGACCACAGTAAGGCCATGCTGTAGAGCACAAGGAGCTCTGCTCAGTGTTACGTGGCAGTCCGGATGGGAGGGCAGTTTGGGGGAGAATGGATACATGTATATATAGAGCTAAGTCCCTTTGCTGTTCATCAGAAACTATCACAACATTGTGAACCGGTTATACTCCAATATAAAATTAAAAGTTTTTTAAAAAGAGAGATAGTGACCACAAGATAAAGAGAAACTTGCAAACATGATGCAGATTTGACACCTGTGAAAAGAAAGAGAGAAGGAAGGAGAACTGGGTGGGAGAACCCTAAGACTGCTGTGCTGTTTTAAGGAAATCCAGATTCCAGGGCAAACACCACCCATTATGTGCCAGGCAGGAATGGTCTGGCTCTGGAACTCTGGTCACGCTCGGTCACTGGCTACATTGGCTGAGAGCAGCCTAGGGTGAGTACTGCCTTGGTGTGAGGTCACGATGGATCTGAGGGTGTGGGGGCTGCAGGAAGCATGCTGAGATACCCTCTCGCTATGGAGATCTGAGCTGCACACCTTCAACCCTGCCCCACTAGCCATGGCTTACTTCTAGAAATAATTCCTAAACACATAAATCCATTCCAATATACTCAAACTAAATATATCTTGCATTCTACTTGGCAAAAAAAAAAAAAAAACTGTCCAGGCCCACCTCAGTACCACCAGTGATGAGTGGAATTATGACAGAGTAGAAATCAGAGTGAAAAGACAGTGGTCTTCACTGGTTGAAATCAAACTAACTACTTTTGCAAATCATTTGTCTAGGCAAACTCATTGCAGGAGCCCTGACCTGGGCATCAGAAGGAGCCCATGCAAATGAAGATGCAAGAATTTAGGATGCTCTAGCCTCACATAAATTCACTCTGTGGTGATGATTCTTTGTACTGGACTCACACAAGCATCAAGGCCCAGTCCTACTCCTAATTCCCCAGAGCTCTCAACTAAGCGAAACTAGCATGGAGTGAGTATGTCCGGACAAGCAGAAGAGCTGCTTCCTCCTGGAATACAAACTCACCAAGTCCAGTGGGGTCAGGCAGCTCTCATTTTTCAACTCAGGCCAGAGTCAATTTTACTGGAGTCAATATTCAAGGNCCTATAGGAATGCAACTTTATTTGGAGGGTGGTGCCTGGTTTAAGAAAAAACACCCTTGGAAAAAATAGTTTTTTGGTTATCAGAAAGAAAGGGTTGTAAATGTCAGCAGGCCTCATGGCCAGAAGATGATGTAAAACCCCTAAGACCTTTTTTTATGTAAAGCACCTGATTTTGATAAAGGTCAGGACTGCTGACCCCCACGTGACTCTGTATTCATCCCTATATGTAACAAAAGGTATATAAGAAAACCTGAAAAATAAAGAAATGGGATCAGTTCCTGGAAAGACTGATTCCCCCATGTCTTTTCTTTCTTGCTCCCCATTTTTCTCTTTTTCTCCACTAATATTTCCTACTACACTATCCGTTTCTAATCTCTCTATATATCTGTAATTAAATATGTATTTTTCCAAGGACGCCGACTCCATCTCACCTTTGAATCCCCCTGGATCCACCGGGGCTGGACCCTGGCAGCAGAGCTTCATCTTTGCAGCACAAATGATGGTCAATGGGAATTAAGTCGGGAGAAGAAAAAAGAATCCTTACTTCTTCTGCTACATGTTAAAACTTACTAAAAATAGGTAAAAACTCTTGATACCATATCTTGATAGCATAAAAAAAGGTTTTCCTTTTTTACTCAGTTCTAGTTTCCCAAATATAGTAAGCATTAAATTTTAAAGCAAATAATGCAGCAGAAGCTAGTGTTATATGGGCACAGAGAAAATTTCTACAGAAAGAAATGAGCTCTAAGGAGATGCATTTTATTTCACAATATTTTTGCCAGAAATGACTTGTTTATAACATTATTCATTCAGTTGTAAGGTTCTAATGTATAAATTGCATTCCCCAAAGTTGAGAATATTTCTTATCAAAGCCAGAGTTAATTATACTAAAGCCAGCAGTTAGTGGTACAAAAGCAATCAAAGAAAAAGTTAAAATTCTTATACTTAAGAACTTTGAGCCCATCTACAAGAATGACACATTATATCACAAGTATTAACATCAATTTATTTGTTCAACAAATGCAAATTGAGTTCTTAGTTCAAATCAAACATTATTCTAAGCAAATCTGAGAAGTCTCTGTCCTCATAAACAATATATATGGAACACAGGATAGAGAATACTGTGAGAAGAAAAATGAGCAAAAAATATACAATGTTTTTTGAGCCCATCTACAAGAATGACACATTATATCACAAGTATTAACATCAATTTATTTGTTCAACAAATGCAAATTGAGTTCTTAGTTCAAATCAAACATTATTCTAAGCAAATCTGAGAAGTCTCTGTCCTCATAAACAATATATATGGAACACAGGATAGAGAATACTGTGAGAAGAAAAATGAGCAAAAAATATACAATGTTATGGATGATGAATGTTGTAGAGAACTGAAGGATGGAAAGAGTGTTGCCGTTTTATAATGAGTGGTCAAGATAAACCTTCTGACAAGGTGATATTTTAGCAGAAATGTAAAAAAAAAAAAAAAAAAGCATGGAATAACAAAATAACCTAGAGAAGGCAATGGCAACCCACTCCAGTACTCTTGCCTGGAAAATCTCATGGATGGAGGAGCCTGGTAGACTGCAGTCCATGGGGTTGCAAAGAGTCAGACACGACTGAGCGACTTCACTTTCACTTTTCACTTTCATGCATTGGAGAAGGAAATG
>SJYX01018850.1:48361-64869 GCA_006410675.1 Oreotragus oreotragus | reverse complement strand
GGAGCCTGGTAGACTGCAGTCCATGGGGTTGCAAAGAGTCAGACACGACTGAGCGACTTCACTTTCACTTTTCACTTTCATGCATTGGAGAAGGAAATGGCAACCCACTGCAGTGTTCTTGCCTGGAGAATCCCAGGGACGGGGGAGCCTGGTGGGCTGCTGTCTATGGGGTCACACAGAGTCAGACACGACTGAAGCGACTTAGCAGTAGCAACAACCAAATCCAGCAGAAGAGAGTTTCATGCAGAAAGAATGCAAGTGCTTGCAGGTTTGAGGAAATAAAATGTGACCAGGGAGGCTAGAACAAAGGAGGCCTGGGAGATCACGGCCCATCAGCCTGACCGTCATATCAGAGCTCAGATTAAGCTGGGTGATGGAGGCTGCTGTACAGCCTTTGGATCCTACCTTGTCGATGGACAAATGCGGCACATCAGCAGATGGTAAGTGCAGGCAGACAGAGGAGTGTAGGCAGAAGGACCACGTAGGACACAGTTGAAGCACTTCAGGCAAAAGGTGTGGAGGGAGGTCACAGTGGAGGGTGTCATTGCTGTTGTCGTCATCAGTCGTGTCTGACTCTTTACGACCCCATGGATTGCCACATGCCAGGCCTCCCTGTCCATCACCACCTCCCAGAGTTTACTCAGACTCATGTCCATTGAGTTGGTGATGCCATCCAACCACCTCATCCTCTGTCGTCCTCTTCTCCTCCTGCTTCCAATCTTTCCCAGCATCAGGGACCTTACCATTGAGTCAGCTCTTCACATCAGGTGGCCAAAGCATTGGAGCTTCAACTACAGCATCAGTCTTTCCAAAGAATATTCAGGACTGATTTCCTTGAAGTTGGACTGGTTGGATCTCCTCACAGTCCAAGGGACTCTCAAGAGTCTTCTGCAACACCACAGTTCAAAAACATCAATTCTTTGGTGCTCAGCCTTCTTTATGGTCCAGTTCTCACAACCATACATGACTACTGGAAAAACCATAGCTTTGACTAGATGGACCTTTGTTACAAAGTAATCTCCTTGCTGTTTAATATGCTGTCTAAGTTTGTCACAGCATTTCTTTCAATGAGCAGTTGTCTTTTAATTTCATGGCTGCACTCACCATCTTCAGTGACTTGGAGCCCACAGTCACAGAAAACTAACCAGACTGATCACATGGATCACAGCCTTGTCTAACTCAATGAAATTATAAGCCATGCCATTTAGGGCCACCCAAGATGGACGGATCATGGTGGAGAGTTCTGACAAAACATGGTCCACTGGAGAAGGGAATGGCAAACCACTTCAGCATTCTTTCCTTGAGAACCCCAAGAACAGTATGAAAAGGCAAAAAGATAAGACACCAAAAGATGAACTCCCCAGGTTGGTAGGTGCCCATTATGTTACTAGAGATCAGTGGAGAAGTAGCTCCAGAAAGAATGAAGAGACAGAGCCAAAGCAGAAACAATGCCCAATTGGGGATGAGTCTGGTGGGGAAAGTAAAGTCTGAACCTGGATTCATAGGTCCATGAATCAAGGCAAATTGGAAGTGGTCAAATAGGAGATGCAAGAGTGACCATCAACATTTTAGGAATCAGTGAACTAAAATGGACCAGAATGGGTGAATTTGATTCAGATGGCTGTGGGCAATAATCCCTTAGAAGAAGTGGAGCCCTCCACATAATCAACAAAGGAGTCCTAAATGCAGTACTTGGGTGACTTGGGTGCAGTCTCAAAAATGGCATAATGATCTCTGCTTGTTTCCAAGGCAAACCATTCAATATCACAGTAATCCAAGTCTATGCCTCAACAGCTAATGCTGAAGAAGATGAAGACAAACAGCTCCATGATGACCTACAAGACTTTCTAGAACTAACACCAAAAAAAAAAAAAAGATGTCTTTTTCACCATAAGGGACTGGAATGCAAAAGTAGGTGAAGTCAAGAAATACCTGGAGTAACAGGTAAATTTCACCTTGGAATACAAAATGAAGCAGGGCAAAAGCTAAAAGAGTTTTGCCAAGAGAATGCACTGGTCATAGCAAATACCTTCTTCCAGCAACACAAGAGATGACTCTACACACAGATATCACCAGAATGGAGGTGATGGAATTCCAGTTGAGCTGTTTCAAATCCTAAAAGATACTACTGTTCCAGTGCTGCACTCAGTATGCCAGTGGACGGTGTGACAGTTTATGGAGGGACTAGTTGATGTACTAATACATCCTGGTGCTGGTTTCCATAGGGAAAGAGGAGTTGAGGATGGCTGAGGCTTATGTCCTGGAGTTTCCACTTACTGAGAAGAGGAAGAACATGGACTGATCTGAGACACTGAAACTGAGTTCTCTTCTGATCATATCGAAACTGAGATGGCAGATATCTGAGGAGAGGAGGTGTGTGTCTTTCCATAGTCATTCTACTGAGAATAATCAATATTGCCACTAGTAAGGATTGAGTCATGGATTTAAAAAGAAAATTATCAAGAGGAAATGCCAGAGACACCAAAAGACTCTTGAATAGAAAAAGCTAAATGCCATTAGCTGAATGAGCTCAAGGTATCAGATAATCTTTCAGAGACTGGGAGGTCTCTCATCTTTAAGAAAAATAAATACGACTAAATTTCACAAGTGAATGACTCAGCATTTCCAAATTCAAAGAAGAAACAAAGCCTCCAAAACCACTGCTCACAAACAGAACCCTCCTGGTCACCCCTGGGGCAGTGGCAGGGTGTGGTCGGGGACAGATCCTTTTTTTAGATGAGGACAATTTCCTGCTTTGGGACTCAGGACTCGTTTGAAGACTTAGGAGCTAAAATTTAGACTGGCTTGCTTTTTGAAGAGGCTACAAAATGAAGACGGAGAAATGTACAAGGAACACCAGCACGTTCCATCTGACTATTCTGGCCGGAAACTGGTAACGCTGCTCAGATCTCCAGAATGCCACACAAAAGTCCTCATCTAGAAAAGAAACCAGGTAACACCACTCTCACACAGTGGCTATGAAGACGTAAGAAATAAAGGAATGAACACCATGTAATACAGTATAGATTTGCACTACACCATCTGATTCAGAGCCTGCTGGGTGGCTTGGTGGTAAAGAACCTGCCTACCAGGGTAGGAGACACAGGAGACCTGAGTTCGATCCCTGAGTCAGGAAGATCCCCTGGAGTAAGAAATGGCAACTCACCTCAGCTTTCTGGTTTGGAAAATCCCACAGACAGAGGAGTATGGTGGGTTACAATCTATAGGGTCACAAAGAGTCAGACACAACTGAGCACACACTTATATGATTTAGAATGTACTGGGATTCCTACGTATTACAATATCTCCACCAGACACTCCACAGCTTGAGGGGAGCCGGACAAGAACCAAGCCCGTTGGTGTCAGGATCTGATTAGTCCTGTAGCCACATGAGTGAGAGCTCGCAACAACATGAATTAATTTACACAGTGGGGAGGCTGAGAGAACTACACTTTTAGCATCTACTATATGCAAAGTATTTTGTAAACAGTGCTCAAATTAATCTCCCTAACAAACATACCAGGGAAATATTTTCATCCTATTTTGTAAACAAGGAATCTGAGGCTCTGAAAGGTTAAGTGATTCAAGCAACTCCCACAAGATCATGCAACCAGTAATTGCTTCTCAGACACACTTGATTCTGCAGCCTCTTTCCCTGCATGACTTCTCTCTCTTGAGGTTGCTTCCCACCCTGCCTCAGTGGCCTGGCAAGGTTTTGAAACACGATGATGGGAACAGACTAAGAATAGACTCTGAACGTGACCTGTCTAGACGTATGCCTGCCCACGCCGCTCTCCTCTCTGAATCCCACCTACCACTGTTCTCTGTCTGCACTTCAGTTGTTATGATCAAAGGCCCTCTTTAAATCAATGTTATTTCTGATCAGTCATCTGGCCATGCTTCCAGACAGCACCTTGGTCTGCAAATCTACCTGTAATCCTCTTTGACTACTGTTATTCAACTTTGAAGAAATCTACAAGTTTTCTTCAAGTTTCCCCTCTCAGCCAGTCCTTGGATTTAATCTAGCACCAAGATCTTTGCTTCTACATCCAAATTATCTCTTGAACCTTCCCACTTTTGGTTATTTCCATAACCATCCTTCTCCTCCAGCTCACCTGTCACCTCTCATCTGAATGCTACAATAGCCCCCAACGATCTCCCCAGCTTCTCTCTTTGCCAACACCTATCTCTTCTCCTCACAGAAAAGTAAGATTTTTAAAGTAGCAACAGATTCTGTGCTTCCCCTCAACCAACCAGAAAACATCTGTAGCTTCTCACTGCACTCTGAGAAGCTGCAGATGTTATTTGGTGCATTTCCTGGTGGTCCAGTGGTTAAGAATTTACCTGCCAATGCAGGGGACACGGGGTTCGATCCCTGGTGGGGAAAGATCCCACATGCCACAGGACAACTAAGCCAGTGTACCTAACTACTGAGCCTGTACTCCAGAGCCCTGGACCACAATGAGTCCATGAAGCTACAGCCTCGTGCTACACAAGAGAGGTCACTGCATTGAGAAGGCTGCGCAACACAGCAGAATATCCCCTGAAAGAAAGTGAAAGTGAAGTTGCTCAGTCGTGCCCGACTCTGTGACCCCATGGACTGTAGCCTACCAGGCTCCTCCGGCCATGGAATTTTCCAGGCAAGAGTACTAGAGTGGGTTGCCATTTCCTTCTCCAGGGGATCTTTCTGACCCAGGGATCAAACCGGGGTCTTCCACATTGCAGGCAGACGCTTTACCATCTGAGCCACCTGGGGAGCCCCAAATATCCCCTGCTTACCTCAATTAATGAAAGCTTGCGCCCAGCAACAAAGATCAGGCATGGCCAAAAAAAATTTTAAGTCAACTTTAGGTGGTGCATACTACCCCCAAGTCTGCATGCCCCGCCTCTTGCTCTCACCTCTGCTGCAACAGCGTCTCCTCGCATTTCCAAGAGAAGCAGCTCTTCCTCTCAGGTGTGGGCAACTTCCTCTCCTCCTCAAGTGCCCGCCCCCTGCCCCTCCCTCCAGTTTCAGGATGACTGTGGATTGTCTGTCTCCACATTCCCTTCCATGGCTTTATAACAATTCACAGTTGGTAACTGCAGGCAAGTGCCTGCCAAGAGAAAAGGAAAGAGCCTTCCAGGCAGAGGTAAGAGCAAAGGGGCAGCGTGTGCAAGGGTTCTGATCAGACATGGGAAAGGGTTTCGTGTGTTTAAGGGATTGAAATTAGGGTTCCCTGGTGGCCCAGAGGTTAAAGTGTCTGCCGGCAATGCGAGAGACCTGGGTTCATTCCCTAGGTCGGGAAGATCCCCTGGAGAAGGAAATGTCAGCCCACTCCAGTATTCTTGCCTGGAAAATCCCATGGACAGAAGAGCCTGTCAGGCTATTTAGTAGCTGACTTAGCAACTACATAAATAATGATAATAAATAACAATGGACTATGTGAAGTACTTTTGAACTGTGGGGTTGGAGAAGACTCTTGAGAGTCCCTTGGATTGCAAGGAGATCAAACCAGTCAATCCTGAAGGAAATCAGCCCTAAATATTCATTGGAAGGACTGATGCTGAAGCTGAAGCTCAAATACTCTGGCCACCTAATGTGAAGAACTGACTCATTGGAAAAGACCCTGTTGCTAGGAAAGACTGAAGGCAGAAGAAGGGACAGCAAAGGATGAGATGGTTGGATGGCATCACCAACTCAATGGACATGAGTTTTAGTAAATCCGGGAGTTGGTGATGGACAGGGAAGCCTGGTGTGACTCCAGTTCATGGAGTCAGAAAGAGTCAGACATGATTGAGCAACTGAACTGAACTGAACTGAATGTGAAGTGTGCTACACAGTTACATATTAATAGTAAAAGGTTTGAATGTATAAACCCTTAATACAGAGTGAAGGATTGGGAACCATGATACAGTCTACTACAGAATTCATAAAATTAGTCTCTGAGTTCAAGGAGCAATCTTGGATCTAGTTACTTAAAGACAAAATAAATAGAGCAATTCTTTTAAAATTAATTTCATGACAAAAATGCTTATTTTGAGATGTAAGTTTACATATAAACTTAAAGATAAGTATAAACAACTGTTTTAAGAATATTATTAAATAGAATGTGTCAAAAGTAGAAGCTGGCAGTTCCAAATTCCCATACCCAAAGAAAAAATGATTATCAGTGAGTCATTTTTAAACCTGTCAAATAAGTAGCCATTAGCTACTAAAATTCATCATAAGGTGTTAGTTTACAGATCCCACCAATATAAAGATAAAAGTCAATGAAAAAATAAGATTCTCTTTAATATATGGGCTCAAAGAAAGTGTTCAGATTCATGAGGGCAGAAACAAGAAATGTCTTGATAAAGTTGCTCATATTGTAGTGTTGCTGAGAAAATAAGAAAACCACAGTTTATAAAACATGGCCAAATATCTTGGGTAAGAATGTTAAATGCTAAAAATAAAGTAGGAAAAAACACACACACACATATACAAAATCACTTAAACAATTTCTTTACCTCAGAGATTTTACCACTTTAAATATTAAAAAGTTAGTTCTAAATTCTTAAGAGGTTGGGATCATTATGTCACTTAACACTGATTCACTTTAGAAGTACACAGACCAATGCCAAGATGAAGAAATCAGTCCACTTCCAATTCTTTCCACTTCCTGATTTTTTTAAATTTTGTTTGATGACTTCATTGTGGTTTATAACATTTACATTTTTCTACCATCCCACCCACTGGCTCAAACAGCCACAATGACCCTCTTATTATTCCTGTCCCTGCTCTGATCATCCCTGCCTTGGCTTCCTTCTATTATTATTTATCTCTTCCGCTTCCTGCCACACTCTTTCTCCAAACATTTGCCAGGCTGGCATCTTCTCAGCAGTCAGGTCACACACAGTTCAAATGCCACCCTCTCAGAAAGGCTCCTCTGACCACTGACCCTCCAAATAGTCAACATATCACTGTGTTTAACTTTCTTTAGAGCATTTATCACTATCAGAAACTCCCTTGTTCAGCACTTTATTTTCTGTCTTCCCCCACAGTTGTGTAAACTCCATGAGGACAGGAATGCTGTGTTTACCACTGCTATTCAGGACTGTGACACTTTTGAGGAAACCTGTTCTCTCTAGATTGGAGAAGACTTGTGTCATATCCCAGCAGACTCTCTTATCTCAAGCTAGGCATGAAGCATCTTAGAGCTTTGTTTAATATTTTGCAGTTGGAAGTTCTTTCTTTTACTTTTTTTTTTTTTATGTTTTAGCAAAATTTGACCTGAAATGCCATGAGACTCTGTATAAACTTCATGTACTCCACTTGCTCTAAATAAATCGTAACACATTTTACTGGGAATTATTAATGTGTTTGAATAGTGGATAATATCCCAGACCTTGCTTAGTTAGCTTCAGTTATTGTTTGGAAGTTGCTTGGAACTTGTTTCTTTAGAAGTTGCTGGATTGGAATTGAATTGGATTGATTTGGAAATTGCTTCATTATCCTCATTGCACTGAGGACAGTTTTTGAAGAATTAAACACTATTTTAATTTTTATTGCTATTCCAGGTATTGATCATTCCAAGAGAGGAGACTTAACTAAAATCCTTCCACACCAACATTACCAGTTCGCATTCTGCAAACACCTTGCTGCAGTCCATGGGGTAAGAAAGAGTCAAACATGACTTAGTGGCTGAACAACAACAAAACACTGTAAATATTTTAATTTTCCTCTTAAATCTGTTTGTATGAGACCAAATTTAAAAGAAAGAGATGACGATGGAAGTTAAATAATGGGAACCACTACTGGCATCATGAACTGCAGGTGCCTTTGGGAGTCTGATAAAAATGTGTAAAAGATGAACAGGCAGACCTTTATAGTCAGGCTATTAAACGCAGTCCTCTGAAAACCTCTTCATGGACTCCTTTGAGAACCAGAGGCTACACATAAGGAACACTGACTGCATGTTAATTTCACATCAGATTGCTCCACATTAACATTTGAACTTCTCAATATACACATAATAAATTTTTCAATAATCTGCATTACTCAAGCCAAAATAAATCCTGCCACACCCCATCAGGTATCATCCATTTAACTGATAATATGTTAATGTTGACAAGTGTTAAGATTACTTCCTGGAACATACAGGGCACTGTATTGTTTGATAAATATATAAGACAAGAAAAATTGTTTTGAAATAACTCCCATTTCCCTCAGTTGTTCAAAATATATTACTGTTGCATGGCATTATTACAGTGAAACAAAATACATGTCTTGGAAATTATATTTCAAATTCGTAACACTATGATAAAAAGAGCATTAACATTTTTTATCATAAGCTGACAGAGCTGTTTTAAATACTGAAAGATGATGCTGTGAAAGTGCTGAACTCAATATGCCAGCAAATTTGGAAAACTCAGCAGTGGCCACAGGACTGGAAAAGGTCAGTTTTAATTCCAATTCCAAAGAAAGGCAATGCCAAAGAATGCTCAAACTACCGCACAATTGCACTCATCTCACACGCTAGTAAAGTAATGCTCAAAATTCTCCAAGCCAGGCTTTAGCAATACGTGAACCGTGAACTCCCTGATGTTCAAGCTGGTTTTAGAAAAGGCAGAGGAACCAGAGATCAAATTGCCAACATCCNGGAGAAGGGGACGACAGAGGATGGGATGGCTGGATGGCATCACTGACTCGATGGATGTGAGTCTGAGTGAACTCTGGGAGTTGGTGATGGACAGGGAGGCCTGACGTGCTGCAATTCATGGGGTCGCAAAGAGTTGGACACGACTAAGCTACTGAAATGAACTGAACTGAACTGACCCAAAGCTTTGCTCTTGGAGTACAAATGAGGCAGGGCAAAGGCTAACAGAGTTTTTCCAAGAGAACACACTGATCATAGCAAACACCCTCTTCCAACAACATGAGAAACAACCCTACACATGGACATCACCAGATGATCAACACCAAAATCAGCTGTTGATCAGTCAGCAAAAACAAGACTGGGAGCTCGTTGTGACCCAGATCATGAACTCTTTATTGCAAAATTCAGGCTTAAACTGAAGAAAGTACGGAAAACTACTAGACCATTCAGGTATGACTGAAATCAAATCCCTTATGATTGTACAGTGGAAGGGATTAGATCTGATAGGGTGCTTGATGAACTATGAGTGGAGGTTCATGACATTGTATAGGAGGCAGTGATCAAGCCCATCCCCAAGAAAAAGAAATGCAAACAGGCAAAATGGTTGTTTGAAGAAGTCTTACAAATAGCTGAGAAAAGAAGAGAAGCTAAAAGCAAAGGAAAGTGGGAAAGCTATACCAATTTGAAGGCAGAGTTCCAAAGAAGTACAAGGAAAGAGAAGAAAGCCTTCCTCAGTGAGCAATGCAAAGAAATAGAGGAAAACAATAGAACAGAAAAGACTGGAGGTCTCTTCAAGAAAATTAGAGATACCAAGGGAACATTTCATGCAAAGGTGGACACAATAAAGGACAGAAATGGTATGGATCTAACAGAAGCAGAAGATATTAAGAAGAGGTTACAAGAATACAGAGTTCAGTTCAGTTCAGTCGCTCACCGCCGTCCAACTCTGCAGCCCCATGGACTGCAGCACGCCAGGCTTTCCGCTCCATCATCACTTCCTAGAGCTTGCTCAATCTCGTGTCGGTGATGCCATTCAACTATCTAATCCTCTGTTGTCCCCTTCTCCTCCTGTCTTCAATCTTTCCCACCATCAGGGTTTTTTCCAGTGAGTCAGTTCTTCCCATCAGGTGGCCAAAGTATTGGAGTTTCAGCTTCAGCATTAGTCCTTCCAATGAATACTCAGGAATGATTTCCTTTAGTATTAACTGGTTTGACCTCCTTGAAGTCCAAGGGACTCTCACGAGTCTTCTCCAACACCACAGTTTAAAAGCATCAATTCTTTGGCTCTCAGCTTTCTTTAGAGTCCAACTCTCACATCTATACATGACTACTGGAAAAGAATACACAGAACTATATAAAAAAGATCTTCATGACTCAGATAACCACAATGGTGTGATCACTCACCTAGAGCCAGACATCCTGGACTATGAAGTCAAGTGGGCCTTAGGAAGCATCACTGCAAACAGAGTTAGTGGAGGTGTTGGAATTCCAGTTGAGCTATTTCAAATACTAAAAGATGATGCTGTTAAAGTACTGTACCCAATATGCCATCAAATTTGGAAAACTCAATAGTGGCCACAGGACTAGAGGAGGTTAGTTTTCATTCCAATCCCAAAGAAAGGCAATGCCAAAAAATGCTCAAACTACCGCACAATTGCACTCATCTCACACACTAGCAAAGTAATGCTCAAAATACTCCAAGTGAGGCTTGAACAGTAAGTGAACTGAGAACTTCCAGATGTTCAAGCAGGATTTTGAAAAGGCAGAGGAACCAGAGACCAAATTGCCAACATCCATTGGATCATAGAAAAAGCAAGAGTTCCAGAAAAACATCTACTTCTGCTGTACTGACTACACCAAAGCCTTTGACTGTGTGGATCACAATAAACTGTGGAAAATTCTGAAAGAGATGGGAATACCAGGCCACCTTACCTGCCTCCTGAGAAATCTGTATGCAGGTCAGGAAGCAACAGTTAGAACTGGACATGGAACAGCAGACTGGTTTCAAATAGGAAAAGGAGTACGTCAAGTCTGCATATGGTCACCCTGCTTATTTAACTTATCTGCAGAGTACATCACGAGAAACACTGGACTAGATGAAACACAAGCTGGAAACAAGTTTGCTGGGACTAATACCAATAACCTCAGAAATGTAGATGAGACCATCCTTATGGCAGAAAGTGAAGAACTAAAGAGCCTCTTGATTAAAATGAAAGAGGAAAGTGAGAAAGCTGGCTTAAAACTCAACATTCAGAAAACTAAGATCCTGGTACCTGGTCTCATCACTTCATGGCAAATAGATGGGGAAACAATTGAAATAGTGACAAACTTTTATTTTCTTGGGCTCCAAAATCACTGCATATGGTGACTGAAGCCATGAAATTAAAATACACTTGCTCCTTGAAAGAAAAGCTATGACAAGCCTAGATAGCATATTAAAAATCAGAGACATTACTTTGCTGACAAAGGTCCATCTAGTCAAAACTATGGTTTTTCCAGTAGTCATGTATGGATGTGCGAGTTGGACTATAAGAAAAGCTGAGCACTGAAGAATTTATGCTTTTGAACTGTGGTGTTTGAGAAGACTCTTGAAAATCCCTTGGACTGCAAGGAGATCCAACCAGTCCATCCTAGAGGAAATCAGTCCTGAATATTCACTGGAAGGACTGATGCTAAAGCTAAAACTCCAATACTCTGACCACCTGATGCAAAGAACTGACTCATTGGAAAAGATCCTGATGGTGGGAAAGATTGAAGGCAGGAAGAGAAGGGTATGGCAGAGGATGAGATGGTTGGATGGCATCACCGACTCAATGGACATGAGTTTGAGTAAACTCCAGGAACTGGTGATGGACAGGGAGGCCTGGCAAGCAGCAGTCCATTAGGTGCAAAGATTCGGACACGAATGAGCCATTGAAGTGTCCCAAAGCTGTGGGAGATTTTGTAGCTGTGACGGGAAGAAAGCACACTGGAGAAACTCAAGCAGCAACCGCCTAAATGTTTCCAAACTGATTCCAGGACCTCAGGAGTGTGAATTTCTTGTTTCTCCTAGGCCAGAATTTTTGATTTCTCGGCTTTTCTCCCAGGCAGTCATGGTGATAGTGAGTTCCAGAAAGGTGAGTCGGATGGAGAATATTGACGTGATAAGACTGAGTTGACAGCCCGGACCAGCAGTCCCTGGAGACCGTCTTGTGTACGCAATACCATTCATCTATTTCTCTAAAAGTCGTATTCTGTCTATCAGTTACATGTTTTCCAGGACCAAACCTCCCAATTACTGCCAGACTTGACCCATAGTAAACATAATGAGGTATCCGCCTCTTTAAAAATATGTACATCTTCATCCTAATTATAATGTCAGTATCATAAGGTAAATGTCCTATTGCCAAGGCAACCAGGAATGGGATATCTTGCATCAATGGGGCAATTTTGATCAAGAAATTGAACTCCATTTGGTCCGAGTACTTCTTGGTATTGATGCCCTCACACTTAGTTGAAAGAACTGCAATCCTTCTGCAGTGGAGCCATTCCCTCCTAGTCTTATCTCTCACTCCTCAAGCCTGGATAACCTCCATAGATTTATGCCTCTGACCCACACTGCTTCAACATCTCTCCACTTTTAAGAGAAATTTCTAAAATGTTATCTCCTTACTTAAAAAAAAAATGAAGCCCATTGTTGAGTTTTATTGTCTAAAAAATTGCTTGGTTCACCTTTTTTTCACTTTATATAATTGCTGTTAGAATATAGTAGTCTTGAAGACTAATAACACTCTTCTTTATTAAAATTCTTACACAAAACCATATAAAATGCCAACACTTACCATTTCTTATTCATCTAAACAGTGGCATTCCCCTAACCTAAAACAATCCCTGAATACAGAAGCACATCTTTTGACCACTGTGGATGGCTTTGTTCTTTTTCTTCATTCAGGTTTTTCCCACAGGCAAAATAAATCCTGAAGTTTCTCCTGAGATGGGCCAGTGTATTCTCAGGTGACAGCTCAAATGTTGACCATAGCACCAAGCTAAAGGGGCCTTGTCTATACACATCCCTAGGTCATGGAGCTTCTCTGTCTCTATGCGCTTATACTATCCCTTTGACTGTCAGCCGTTTGGGGTTACTTCATTAACATACAGTAGGGATATAAAAGGGATTTTTAACTGCCAGATGCACTAGAACTAGACTGTATCCCAGTCCAAATAACTCCCCCATGAGCCCAGCTTCATACATATTTGACCTGTGTAATCCACGTGGCATTCTGAAATACTGAAAACATCTCTACCAGAGGCATCCCCACTACTAGCAGAGCACAGAAATAATGCAAAAGAAGCCGCCATTTGTAGCTATACAGAACTGAGCAGTGACCACACACCCCACTTACCACATGCAAATCCACTGTCTATATTCAAAAATATCCTATACAACATGGCAAAAAAATAGAGCTAAGGTACTGCCTAAATTTTTAAATGATGCATCCTACTCTTTTTTTTTTCCTTCAAATAAAGCATTTGCTATCATATTTATTCAATCATCACCAAAAACTAAGGCAAGTATAAATGCAGCCAGCCATGACAAATAGGGCTTCCCAGGTGGCTGAGTGGTAAAGAATCTGCCTGCCAATCCAGGAGACGCAGGAGACACAGATTTGATCCCAGGGCTGGGAAGATCCCCTGGAGAAGGAAATGGCAACCCACTTCAGTATTCTTGCCTGGGAAATCTCATGCACAAGGGAGCATGGTGGGCTACAGTCCATGGGGTCATAAAGAATTGGACAAAACTGAACTGAGCACCCACAGTAAAGAAATACCCAACAGCTAATGCAGCTTATGTATTAAGATGTGGGTTATATCAAGGCAGGTTATTTCTTTAGGGACTTCATTCCCACAAATCCTCAAGCACGCAGGGTGTTACATACCAGATTGCTCAGTCAGAGATTCTGCCTCTGAATTCCAGGTGTGCTCAGTTTGGCATCTGTTACTTCACAAACGCATCAGACTTGAACAGCAAACCATATGGCTTCCCTTACTGAACTGACTTTTTATCACAAATATTCACTGATTACCAGTACAGAGGCTCTGCCATCTGAAAACGCCCAGAGTGAATGGTGCTGGGTTGGCTGTGCAGACATAACTCAACGTGAGTTTCCAGCAGCCCTGAGTGTACTGGCTGGGGGCTTCCCAGCTGACCTTGATCTATGGTATCTGGATAACAAATGTGCACATTTAGAATATTTTGTTCAGTTACAGCTCTGTGCTGGGAATCAAACAAGTTACAAATAGCCCCAAGTCCATATGCAGTAGTGCCACGCAGTAATGGTGTCATTATCAGGCAATAATTCTATGCCTATCACTGACTCTTACTAGCAATAAAAATGGTAGCTGGCAGCAAAGCGGCCACTCACAGACACTAGCAAGGGGACAGCAAATGACACTTGGGGCCAGGATTCTATCCTCAGTTAGCTCCATATGTGAATACAAGCTATGTGAGTCTGTATCCGTGTGTGCCTGCATATGCGTGTGTGTGTCTGCATGTGTGTGTGACTTTATAATAGTCTTAATGATACAACTTGAATGCATGTGTCCAGTCATTAATTCACTGTCAAAGAAAAATTAAGTAAAACAAAGAGGGAATGTTCATTTTTCAGAATTATTTGTGGACACTGCTACATGACAAGTTATCATCAAGGGTGCTTTCACTAAACAGCACTTCTTTTTATGACATAACATTCCCTCAAGAAGGGATGCTTTTTGAGAAGGGAACTCTCTGAAACCTAAAAATATGGAAATGCTTCTGTATAGTTTTTCAAGCAAGAGAAAGGTGTCTGGAGTGGAAGATCTACTTGAAATTCCCAAACAAGGAAAAAAACTAAAAATTTTTTGACCCCCACATATTTACAGTACCTTAAGAAAGACTTAATGGTTGCAATTGTTATTACATCTCTTTCATCAACGACTTCTCATAATCACTGCTTGAGGCAGTCTGGGATTATCAGGGCTTTATTATGCAAGGGAAACAAAGCTTCATGCTGCCTTACTGGCATTTTTATCAATTCCTTATTTACTTTATGAATCACAGATTGGTGACAGAGCAAACATGTAAAAGATGGCCACAAATCAACACTTTTAACAGTATTCAAAATCAGTCTAATTTTAAAATAATTTCAAAAGGTTACAAGCATTTTATACAAAAAGAAGCAAAAGACTGAGACTGGCAAGTTGAAAACTAGAACAAAAGCTGCTGCTGCTGCTGCTGCTGCTGCTGCTGCTGCTAAGTCACTTCAATCGTGTCCGACTCTGTGTGACCCCATAGACGGCAGCCCACCAGGCTCCTCCGTCCCTGGGATTCTCCAAGCAAGAACACTGGAGTGGGTTGCCATTTCCTTCTCCAATGCATGAAAGTGAAAAGTGAAAGTGAAGTCACTCAGTCATGTCCGACTTGTAGCGACCCCATGGACTGCAGCCTACCAGGCTCCTCTGCCCACGGGGTTTTCCAGGCAAGAGTACTGGAGTGGGTTGCCATTGCCTTCTCCGGAACAAAAGCTAACACAGCTAAAAAATGTTGAGTCAATTCAGTTCAGTCACTCAGTCATGTCCAACTCAGTCCGACCCCATGTATCGCAGCATACCAGGCCTCCCTGTCCATCAGCAGCTCCCGGAGTTCATTCAGACTCATGTCTGTCAAGTCGGTGATGCCATCCAGACATCTCATCCTCTGTCATCCCCTTCTCCTCCTGCCCCCAAACCCTCCCACAGTCAGGGTCTTTTCCAATGAATCAATTCTTTGCATGAGGTGGCCAAAATATTGGAGTTTGAGCTTTAGCATCAGTCCTTCCAAAGAAATCCCAGGGCTGATCTCCTTTAGAAAGGACTGGGTGGATCTCCTTGTAGTCCAAGGGACTCTCAAGAGTCTTCTCCAACACCACAGTTCAAAAGCATCAATTCTTAGATCCTCAGCTTTCTTTACAGTTCAACTCTCACATCCAAACATGACCACTAGAAAAACCATAGCCTTGACTAGACAGACCTTTGTTGGCAAAGTAATGTCTCTGCTTTTTAATGTGTTATCTAGGTTGGTCATAACTTTCCTTCCAAGGACTAAGCATCTTTTAATTTCCTGGCTGCAATCAACATCTGCAGTGATTTTGGAGCACAAAAAAATAAAATCTGACACTATTTCCACTGTTTCCCCATCTATTTCCCATGAAATGATGGGACCAGATGCCATGATTGTAGTTTTCAGCCAACTTTTTCACTCTCCTCTTTCACTATCATCAAGAGGCTTTTTAGTTCCTCCTTACTTTCTGCCCTAAGGGTGGTGTCATCTGCATCAGTTCAGTTCAGTTCAGTTCAGTCACTCAGTCAAGTGCGACTTTTGTGACCCCTTGAATCGCAGCATGCCAGGCTTCCCTGTTCATCACCAACTCCCGGAGTTCATTCAGACTCACGTCCATCAAGTCAGTGATAACATCCAGCCATCTGATCCTCTGTCGTCCCCTTCTCCTCCTGCCCCCAATCCCTCCCAGCATCAGTCTTTTCCAATGAGTCAACTCTTCACATGAGATGGCCAAAGTACTGGAGTTTCAGCTTTAGCATCATTCCTTCCAAAGAAATCCCAGGGCTGATCTCCTTCAGAATGGACTAGTTGGATCTCCTTGCAGTCCAAGGGACTCTCAAGAGTCTTCTCCAACACCACAGTTCAAAAATATCAATTCTTCGGTGCTCAGCTTTCTTCACAGTCCAACTCTCACATCCATACATGATTACTAGAAAAACCAAAGCCTTGACTAGATGGGCCTTTGTTGGCAAAGTAATGTCTCTGCTTTTAAATATGTTATCTAGGTTGGTCATAACTTTTCTTCCAAAGAGTAAGCGTCTTTTAATTTCATGGCTGCA
>SJYX01018850.1:34456-45772 GCA_006410675.1 Oreotragus oreotragus | reverse complement strand
CACTTCTCTTCTTTTCACAGCTATTTGTAAGGCCTCCCCAGACAGCCATTTTGCTTTTTTGCATTTCTTTTCCATGGGGATGGTCTTGATCCCTGTCTCCTGTACAGTTTCATCAACCTCTGTCCATAGTTCATCAGGCACTCTATCTATCAGATCTAGTCCCTTAAATCTATTTCTTGCTTCCACTGTATAATTATAAGGGATTTGATTTAGGTCATACCTGAATGGTCTAGTGATTTTCCCTACTTTCTTCAATTTAAGTCTGAATTTGCAATAAGGACTTCATGATCTGAGCCACAGTCAGCTCCCGGTCTTGTTTTTGTTGACTGTATAGAGCTTCTCCATCTTTGGCTGCAAAGAATATAATCAATCTGATTTCGGTGTTGACCATCTGGTGGTGTCCATGTGTAGAGTCTTCTCTTGTGTTGTTGGAAGAGTGTGTTTGCTATGACCAGTGCATTTTCTTGGCAAAACTCTATTAGTCTTTGCCCTGCTTCATTCTGTATTCCAAGGCCAAATTTGCCTGTTTCTCGACTTCCTAGTTTTGGATTGCAGTCCTCTATAATGAAAAGGACATTTTTTCAGGTGTTACTTCTAAAATATCTTGTAGGTCTTCACACAACCATTCAACTTCAGCTTCTTCAACGTCACTGGTTGGGGCATAGACTTGGATAACTGTGATATTAAATGGTTTGCCTTGGAAACGAACAGAGATCATTCTGTCGTTTTTGAGATTGCATCCAAGTACTGCATTTCAGACTCTTTTGTTGACCATGATGACTACTCCATTTCTTCTGAGGGATTCATGCCTGCAGTAGTAGATATAATGGTCATCTGAGTTAAATTCAACCATTCCAGTCCATTTTAGTTCGATGATTCCTAGAATATCGACGTTCACTCTTGCCATCTCCTGTTTGATCACTTCCAATTTGCCTCGATTCATGGACCTGACATTCCAGGTTCCTATGCAATATTGCTCTTTACAGCATCAGACCTTGCTTCTATCTCCAGTCACATTCACAACTGGGTATTATTTTTGCTTTGGCTCCACCCCTTCATTCTTTCTGGAGTTATTTCTCCACTGGTCTCCAGTAGCATATTGGGCACCCACTGACCTGAGGTGTACCTCTTTCAGTATCCTATCATTTTGCTTTTTCATACTGTTCATGGGGTTCCCAAGGCAAGAATACTGAAGTGGTTTGCCATTTCCTTCTCCAGTGGACCACGTTCTGTCAGACCTCTTTACCATTACCCTTCCGTCTTGGGTGGCCCCACGGGCATGGCTTAGTTTCATTGAGTTAGAAAAGGCTGTGGTCCTAGTGTGATTATATTGACTAGTTTTCTGTGAGTATGGTTTCAATGTTTCTGCCCTCTGATGTCCTCTTGCAAAACTTACCATCTTACTTGGGTTTCTCTTACCTTGGATGTGGGGTATCTCTTCACAGCTGCTCCAGCAAAGCACAGCCGCTGCTCCTTACCTTGGACGAAGGGTATCTCCTCACCGCTGCCCCTCCTGACCTTGAACGTGGAATAGTTCCTCTAGGCCCTCCTGTGCACGTGCAGCCACCGCACCTTGGACGTGGGGTTGCTCCTCCCGCCCCCGCCCCTGACCTCGGACGTGGGGTAGCTCCTCTCCGAGGCTCTTGCGCCATCACAGCCTGGCACTCTCAGCCACTGCCCTGACCTCGGACGTAGGGTAACTCTTCTTGGCCCCCGCCCCTCAGGCATGGGGTCCTCCTGGCTTCTGACTCTGACCTCAGACGTGGGGTAGCTCCTCTCAGCCTCGCTATGTGTCCCGTCGCAGCCACCCATGCTATCTGCATATCTGAGGTTATTAGTGTGCTGTTAATCTAAGATCCCAAGGGCTTTGATTGGCATTGCAAGCTTAGTGCTAATCGAAGCAACAGATAACATAGGACCAAAGTTTGCTCAGATCACTTGGCTCTCTCTGCTTCTCTTTACTTCCTAGTGTGAGGCTGGCTGTATTTCAGTGTTATTTACTTACTTGTTACCAACTTAGGCAATGAATTATACAGTCAGGAGCATCACATGCTTTCTTTCTTTCAGCCAATTGTATTGATTTAGTTCTTTCTCATTGGCAGATAAATTCAGCTTACGTAGCAGCAATTATCCAGAGGGAACAGTAATAAGATCCAGAAGATATAAGGAGCTTGCTTAAGCCTCCTGGACCACCCTTAAAATCTGACTCTGAGACTATCTTTTATTTGTGCAAGACAAAAGTCTCACCGGCCTCACCTCGTTAATCTTGAATGTAATGTCACAATTTACAGTCTAGAGGTATAACCTTAATAAGCACAGATCCTACCTTTACCAGAGCTTGACTTGAATCTTTTTTTAAAAAATAATAGCCACTTATGTTTGAGGATCAAAGCCTTGACAGAGATTCATGACTGTCACCCAGGTAAAGTTATAAGGAGCAGCAGTGTATGGACTCCTGAAACTGGAACTCCACCATAGGGAAAACATACAAGATGGCTTTGTGACAAGCTGAGAAGGTCTCAGTTTTAATTGGTTCCATTTCACTGTCCTTCCTCCTGCCAAATTACAAATTATCATAAATTATGCAGGAATAGACTGAACAGAATAGAACAGACCAGACTTCAGCCATGTAGTAACCAAAATAATGACCTAACCAAGGATTAAAGGGAGGAATATGTTACTATGTCCTTAATAATATTATTAGCTATCAGGTCATTAGAATTTAATAAATAAAAATGTACACCCTCTTACTATTGCCCCATTCCAAAGTTTCTAAATTTACCATTTATTTACCCGAGCAGATGAATTTTCTCTCTATTCACCTGGCATGGTTAAGAATTCCTTCTAGCAAAGAACTGGAGAATCAGCATTCTACTGCTTCCAACACAGTTGACTCTTCTGTTTCTAAATTAGGAGATATGCTCTCACATAGGCGTTTGAACTCTGTGAAATTGATATAGTACCATACATCTCTGGCATTCTTAATGGATATATACTCAGAACTCTATGATCCTCAAAATTACAAACTGCATTAATTAACTGAGGTACAGCTGGGAAACTAGCTAAGTTTCCTAATGAGTAAATTGAATTTATCCAGTTTCAACACCAGCAGCCATGGCCATGTGACTCAAATTCACCTTGTCGTTTTCAAGGGGTATGTCATTTAACGTCTCTAGGAAGTAGGTATGTTTTTCCTTATTTCAACTATACACACTTAGATCCTTCAAGGAATGTCAAAAGGATAAATCTAAATTTACTAATGCCAACAATTTCAAAAGTCCTAAACTAAGTGTTTTTTGCTTTTGATTAAGAGTAAATAGATTTTTAATATTAAAGCAATAATAAAGCTGATATTATGCTTAATTAAATGTTGAGTAAAGTTTTACAGATTTCCATTGAATACTAAAGTGCAACCCTTACTTTTTAACATATGCATGCATGTAAATCCATGTTGTATTTTTCTACAATGCTTTGGGAGCTTTTAAAATAATCTGCAAAGTAAGCAGTGGATAAGTTTCAACTATAAGTTACAGTGAAGTAGAATGCAGTGGTTAATCAGCTAACATCTAATTTTACCTACTGATATGAAGTTAAAGAATACAAAGAGAAAATAAAGTGATGATCTTAATATATATATATATATATAAAGGAAGCAAGAATTTCAGTAAAATATGTGGTAACAAAGTGATCATAAAATTAAAATGGATTTATCAAAGAAAAAAGATAATGAGTAGGACCCCAAAATTAATGCCCTTAAAATTTCAACCTTTCAAATGATTGAATAACTGGGTTGCTGTTTTTGGGAATCCAGCTCTTCAAATAAGATGATTCAGTCTTCAACAAGAAATGAGAGCTGAAGCCTTTAGAAACTGCTTAATATTCACAAAATTCTGAGGTCAACAGTAGATCCCATATAAGACTGTAGGCTGTACTCTAGTAGCTTTTCTCTTCTTCTTTATTAACATTTCCTTCTTCCAAATTTTTTCTGTATACCTGCCTGCCCAGAATACTTCAGCCCTCTAGCCTCCCTTACATTTCGATGTGACCACGGGCCAAAGTTTATACAATGGTATACAAACAAAAGTTAAATGGCAGTTTCCAAATGCTTTTGTAAAGAGCCATGTGGCCACACCTTTTGCCCTGTTTTTCTTTCTTTCTTTTTGATGTTTTCTGGAATGCTATTTTGATAATAGAACCTGTACTACCCCTTCTGGACCATAAAGCGACCTTAAGAATGAAAGACACAAATGATAGACCAAGTCAGAAAAATATCTGTATCCTGGTAAAATGCCAGCCTTGAACCTCTTCCAGTGACTCATTCTGGTTAGAACCTGACTTGCTCTGGCCACGTTTATCTATTGGGTGAAGTTAACAAGAGGAAGGTCTCTGTCCACTCAGGGCCCCGTCTCTTGGCTCTGTTCATCCACAAACAATGGACATTTATTCTCAACCTTCAGGCTCCAAAGAAAGAATGAGACAGGTCAGTATCCCTCATCCTGCTCCTGCTAGTGAAGAGACTAATTCAAGACAGGGTGGGTGGAACAGAAAGAACCATTTTAGGCTCAGGGCCAAGCCCATTTCTAAAATTTAGCTAAACTGTGCATGAATAGGGCAATCAGTTTAATCCCTATCCTACACTGTTGTTACTGTTATCAGTTTAGGCCTTGAGGAGAAAAGGGATATTAATGAGGCCACACCACCAATGACATTCTGTGCTTCTTCTCAGTGTTTATCAGTGCAAAGTCAAATCAGGAATGTATGTGGTCCTTAATTCTCCAGTTCTGTATGTGTGTCCATTTTAAGTAACTATGATTATAAAATTTTCATAGAAATCATGTTATTTTTATTTTTTAAAGTATATCCAATAAAACAGCACACAAAAAGCATCACCACTCTATATTTTAGTGATCTGAGCTTGAAGCAAATAACATCACAATATTGTACCAGTTTCACTCCACTGAGCATGTCTTTACCAAAGGCAATAGGGAGGCAGTGCCCAGAGAAACAAGAGTAAACTCCAGGTGTAGCAAAGTTTATTTATGGAATAAATGTGTGGAATCTTAGATATTCTTAAGAAACATGTCAAGAAATAAGTCTTACACAGTTGAGAGCAGTTAGATGTCATCTTATCCCAGTAGATGGCAGATAAGGAGGTTTGTACTTTGCACCAGTATCATGCCAAGCTATATAGGAGCCTGAGGCAAAAGCAAAAAAAATCAGTTGTCCTGAGGCTATCTTTATTTTAAATTTTGATATTTTATTCATCATGGATTTTTTGGTACTACTTTTGGTTTAAATAGTTTCTTGAAACATTATTTCTATTGTTCCTCCTTACATGTGGCACCCAAAACAAAGGGTATGAGGATACATAAAAGGGTCTTGGGGGGGTCTCGCCCTAGTCCTGGGCATGCATTTCAGAGTCCAGCCCTGGCTATCTGCATGAGTTCTGCCAAGTTCATCTGCATTTCTGGACCTTAGAGCACCTGAGATGTGTCACCAGATGATGTTTCCTCGCTTCGCATTATTATCTGACAGTTGAGAAAGCCAGTGCCATGTACAATGCCTGAAGAGCTGGCATTAAACAACACCAAAACAGCCTTGCTGCTCTCCTCAAAAAAGCAAGCCCCAACCTGCATGGGGCAAGCTCATAACAGAGCTGGTCCCATCATCCCTGAGGTGGGAGCCACTTCGACATGTCAAAGAGCTCCAAACGGGGTAAATAATCAGCTGTGAACCCTTTTGGAGGAGTTTTGTTCTTTTTTAAAAGGACAGTGCACAAAACTATGAAAACCTGCAGATATTTAATAAGAACCAGCATCTGTGCTTTTCCTGCTTCCAATTACACAACATCATCCTAGTGCCAGACTGGGGCTGCTTACACGCACTGATGCTTAAAGCACAGCCATAGCAAAAGCTGGACTGACACTCTTCTTTGCCTCTAGCAATTGCTCAATGTTCTGTTTTATTTTATTTGGCTTTTGGTTGGCTGCACTGCAAGCCCGGCCTGCAGCAACAGCAAATACAGTTCCTTCCAGCCGACTCACAAGACTTCTCCAGCGGTCCTCACACCCTCTGCCTGGTGGGAGACAAAGATGGGGCAAACTCCTTTCAAGGGGCCACACACAGACACACACTGAAAGGCACATTCCTCCTCCCAGGATGAGTGCCATCTGCAATGTTGAGATTGTCGGCAAAGAACAACAGGAATCTTTAGGGATAAAAGCATTACCTAAATGCAAGATTTTGTCTGGTAATGACCTCACGATTTTCAAAGCATCTCACAATTGCTGTCTGGTAGTGATTTTAGGGTAGGGAGCTGTGTGTTTCTTGGAAAGGTCCAGATTAGACTTGGGAGGGAGGTAAGGTGTCTGGCTGGACTGACATGTAATGAAAGATTATAAAAACCCAGTTTCTCTGGTCTGACAATGAGCATGGTTAGAAAGGAACTTAATTGCACCATTTAAGATTAGGAAAGGTACAGGGGGAACAGAGTTATCAATTCCAAGCTTAAAATGCCATCGCACAATATGAGAATAAGTGCTCATATGAATGGCGCAGCAAGAAAATTTAAAAACCAATAAAATGAAATACTTCTGCATACAGTGGAATTCAGTGCTGCAGGAGATCAGAGAGTCAAATGCAGTAGCTGTATTTTAAAAGAAAGCTGAATAATTTTATGACCACTATAAAAGAGGGGACAGACTTAAATTGCTGCAGGAGGTTAGAAATGAGGAAAAACTTCGTAACTATAAAAGTAGTGAGACCGGGTATGGGCTTAGTCAAAGTATTTTGATTTGCCACATTTTCTTTAGCTTTACCAGAATTCATCACTCCTGTTAGACCAACAGGAACCTGTTCAGCCTCTAAACCCAGGCCCTTCTGTTTTCTTCTGGGTGGCCCACCATCCTCTGTCTTCCCCATTTATAGCATCACCAAGGCGTTTATCACTTACAGCCTCCCTGGTGATTCTTCCTTGGAAACACATCCACCAAAGTGACCAGCCAGATGCTGTTTACTTTGCACACAGATTCCTGAAACCTGCTTTATGCCCTCAGTCTCTCCTCCACTTCAAATCAAATTATAGCCCCGAGGAGATATTGAGATCAGACTCCAGACTACACCCAGAAATTCCATTAGATTTCAGATCAGTTGCCTTAACCTCTTACACACCACAGACCACAATAATCCTTCAGACAATGCTAGTTGAACCACCCTCTACGTCTCCCCAGGAGCCAACAATGGGCTTCTAGATAAATTAGGATTTTCATTCTGTTGATTGTCTTTGGCATCATTTCTTGGAGGCTGGCACCCTGAAACGATCCTTTGTATTGGTGTAGCACTTCATATTTTTGTATCTGTATCACTTAATAATTATAAGAACTCACTGTAAAAGTCAGGGTAGGGCAGATATTAACATAGACCATTGATAAATGAGGAATCAAGTTTCATTTCTGCTCAAGAGCTTTTATTTTCTGATTCCTGGTCCTTTTCAATACAAAAGATACTTTACTATAGCTAAGTAGTTGTTCATTTTAATCACAAATCTCCCTGCTCCCTCTGCCAACTTACTAAAATATTCTACCACACCTAGAATCATCTAGTGTTTCTTTCTAATAGTTTTAGTGCCTAGAATGCTATTTATTCCATGAAACAACCTTCATTCACTTAGAATGATCTCATAGCCCAAGCAGTTATTCCTAATACACACATTTCTCAGGATTCTTCCCCTAGTCTGCTGAAAAATCATGTTTGTATCCATAAAATACCAAGATACAGATAGTTCAGTTCAGTTCAGTTCGGTCACTCAGTCGGGTCTGACTCTTTGCAACCCCATGAATTACAGCATGCCAGGCCTCCCNATCACCACTCTATATTTTAGTGATCTGAGCTTGAAGCAAATAACATCACAATATTGTACCAGTTTCACTCCACTGAGCATGTCTTTACCAAAGGCAATAGGGAGGCAGTGCCCAGAGAAACAAGAGTAAACTCCAGGTGTAGCAAAGTTTATTTATGGAATAAATGTGTGGAATCTTAGATATTCTTAAGAAACATGTCAAGAAATAAGTCTTACACAGTTGAGAGCAGTTAGATGTCATCTTATCCCAGTAGATGGCAGATAAGGAGGTTTGTACTTTGCACCAGTATCATGCCAAGCTATATAGGAGCCTGAGGCAAAAGCAAAAAAATCAGTTGTCCTGAGGCTATCTTTATTTTAAATTTGATATTTTATTCATCATGGATTTTTTGGTACTACTTTTGGTTTAAATAGTTTCTTGAAACATTATTTCTATTGTTCCTCCTTACATGTGGCACCCAAAACAAAGGGTATGAGGATACATAAAAGGGTCTTGGGGGGGTCTCGCCCTAGTCCTGGGCATGCATTTCAGAGTCCAGCCCTGGCTATCTGCATGAGTTCTGCCAAGTTCATCTGCATTTCTGGACCTTAGAGCACCTGAGATGTGTCACCAGATGATGTTTCCTCGCTTCGCATTATTATCTGACAGTTGAGAAAGCCAGTGCCATGTACAATGCCTGAAGAGCTGGCATTAAACAACACCAAAACAGCCTTGCTGCTCTCCTCAAAAAAGCAAGCCCCAACCTGCATGGGGCAAGCTCATAACAGAGCTGGTCCCATCATCCCTGAGGTGGGAGCCACTTCGACATGTCAAAGAGCTCCAAACGGGGTAAATAATCAGCTGTGCACCCTTTTGGAGGAGTTTTGTTCTTTTTTAAAAGGACAGTGCACAAAACTATGAAAACCTGCAGATATTTAATAAGAACCAGCATCTGTGCTTTTCCTGCTTCCAATTACACAACATCATCCTAGTGCCAGACTGGGGCTGCTTACACGCACTGATGCTTAAAGCACAGCCATAGCAAAAGCTGGACTGACACTCTTCTTTGCCTCTAGCAATTGCTCAATGTTCTGTTTTATTTTATTTGGCTTTTGGTTGGCTGCACTGCAAGCCCGGCCTGCAGCAACAGCAAATACAGTTCCTTCCAGCCGACTCACAAGACTTCTCCAGCGGTCCTCACACCCTCTGCCTGGTGGGAGACAAAGATGGGGCAAACTCCTTTCAAGGGGCCACACACAGACACACACTGAAAGGCACATTCCTCCCCCCAGGATGAGTGCCATCTGCAATGTTGAGATTGTCGGCAAAGAACAACAGGAATCTTTAGGGATAAAAGCATTACCTAAATGCAAGATTTTGTCTGGTAATGACCTCACGATTTTCAAAGCATCTCACAATTGCTGTCTGGTAGTGATTTTAGGGTAGGGAGCTGTGTGTTTCTTGGAAAGGTCCAGATTAGACTTGGGAGGGAGGTAAGGTGTCTGGCTGGACTGACATGTAATGAAAGATTATAAAAACCCAGTTTCTCTGGTCTGACAATGAGCATGGTTAGAAAGGAACTTAATTGCACCATTTAAGATTAGGAAAGGTACAGGGGGAACAAAGTTATCAATTCCAAGCTTAAAATGCCATCGCACAATATGAGAATAAGTGCTCATATGAATGGCGCAGCAAGAAAATTTAAAAACCAATAAAATGAAATACTTCTGCATACAGTGGAATTCAGTGCTGCAGGAGATCAGAGAGTCAAATGCAGTAGCTGTATTTTAAAAGAAAGCTGAATAATTTTATGACCACTATAAAAGAGGGGACAGACTTAAATTGCTGCAGGAGGTTAGAAATGAGGAAAAACTTCGTAACTATAAAAGTAGTGAGACCGGGTATGGGCTTAGTCAAAGTATTTTGATTTGCCACATTTTCTTTAGCTTTACCAGAATTCATCACTCCTGTTAGACCAACAGGAACCTGTTCAGCCTCTAAACCCAGGCCCTTCTGTTTTCTTCTGGGTGGCCCACCATCCTCTGTCTTCCCCATTTATAGCATCACCAAGGCGTTTATCACTTACAGCCTCCCTGGTGATTCTTCCTTGGAAACACATCCACCAAAGTGACCGGCCAGATGCTGTTTACTTTGCACACAGATTCCTGAAACCTGCTTTATGCCCTCAGTCTCTCCTCCACTTCAAATCAAATTATAGCCCCGAGGAGATATTGAGATCAGACTCCAGACTACACCCAGAAATTCCATTAGATTTCAGATCAGTTGCCTTAACCTCTTACACACCACAGACCACAATAATCCTTCAGACAATGCTAGTTGAACCACCCTCTACGTCTCCCCAGGAGCCAACAATGGGCTTCTAGATAAATTAGGATTTTCATTCTGTTGATTGTCTTTGGCATCATTTCTTGGAGGCTGGCACCCTGAAACGATCCTTTGTATTGGTGTAGCACTTCATATTTTTGTATCTGTATCACTTAATAATTATAAGAACTCACTGTAAAAGTCAGGGTAGGGCAGATATTAACATAGACCATTGATAAATGAGGAATCAAGTTTCATTTCTGCTCAAGAGCTTTTATTTTCTGATTCCTGGTCCTTTTCAATACAAAAGATACTTTACTATAGCTAAGTAGTTGTTCATTTTAATCACAAATCTCCCTGCTCCCTCTGCCAACTTACTAAAATATTCTACCACACCTAGAATCATCTAGTGTTTCTTTCTAATAGTTTTAGTGCCTAGAATGCTATTTATTCCATGAAACAACCTTCATTCACTTAGAATGATCTCATAGCCCAAGCAGTTATTCCTAATACACACATTTCTCAGGATTCTTCCCCTAGTCTGCTGAAAAATCATGTTTGTATCCATAAAATACCAAGATACAGATAGTTCAGTTCAGTTCAGTTCGGTCACTCAGTCGGGTCTGACTCTTTGCAACCCCATGAATTACAGCATGCCAGGCCTCCCTGTCCATCACCATCTCCCAGAGTTCACTCAGACTCACGTCCATTGAGTCAGTGATGCCATCCAGCCGTCTCATCCTCCATTGTCCCCTTCTCCTCCTGCCCCCAATCCCTCCCAGCATCAGAGTCTTTTCCAATGAGTCAACTCTTCACATGAGGTGGCCAAAGTATTGGAGTTTCAGAATCAGCATCAGTCCTTCCAAAGAAATCCCAGGGCTAAACTCCTATAGAATGGACTGGTTGGATCTCCTTGCAGTCCAAAGGACTCTCAAGAGTCTTCTCCAACACCACAGTGCAAAAGCATCAATTCTTCGGCGCTCAGCTTTCTTCACAGTCCAACTCTCACATCCATACACGACCACAGGAAAAACCAAAGCCGTGACTAGATGGACCTTAGTCGGCAAAGTAATGTCTCTGCTTTTGAATATGCTATCTAGGTTGGTCATAACTTTTCTTCCAAGGAGTAAGCGTCTTTTAATTTCATGGCTGC
>SJYX01018850.1:0-32885 GCA_006410675.1 Oreotragus oreotragus | reverse complement strand
AAAAAAAAAAAAAAAAAAAGAAAGAAAAGAAAAAAGATACAGATAAGGTGAATAAAATCCATGATGTTTGTCATTTATACGCCTCACAAATTCATATCATCTTCCATTTGAGTGTTCATATTTCCTTTCATTTATTCAATAAATATTTGAGCATCCTCTTTATGGAAGACACTGAGGATATGTAGCAGAGAATAAAACAGAACAGCATTCCCACCTTTACTGAGTGTAGAGTCTAGTGAGGGAGACAGAAAACAAAGTAACTAAGAAATTTATAGAAGTGTTAGAGTCTAAAAACTACAAATTTAGTAAAGAAGAAAAGTGTCAGGATGGAGGCAGAGAGATAAAGACGGTATGAGTCCTCGCTGAAAAGATGCCTTTTGAGTGAAGCAGAAGAGTTACCCATGCGACTGTATGCTGTTGTTGTTCAGTTGCTCAGTCATGTCCACCTCTTTGCAACTCAATGAACTGCCGCATACCAGGCTTCCCTGTCCTTCACCATCTCCAGGATGTTTGCTCAAACTCGTGTCCATCAAGTCCATGATGCCATTCAATCATCTTGTCCTCTGTCGTCCCCTGCTCCTGCTGCCTTCAATCTTTCCCAGCATCAGGGTCTTTTCCAATGAGTCAGTTCTTCGCATCAGGTGGCCAAAGTATTAGAGTTTCAGCTTCAACATCAGTCCTTCCAGTGAACATTCAGGACTGATTTCCTTTAGGATTGACTGGTTTGATCTCCTTGCAGTCCAAGGGGCTCTCAAGAGTCTTCTCCAACACCACAGTTCAAAAGATTCAATCCCTTGGTGCTTAGCCTTTTTATGGTCCAACTATCACATCCATGAGTACTGGAAAAACCATAGCTTTGACTAGACGGGCTTTTGTCGGCAAAGTAATGTCTCTGCTTTTTAATATGCTATCTAGGTTGGTCATAGCTTTTCTTCCAAGAAGCAACCATGTTTTAATTTTGTGACTGCAGTCCCCATCTGCAGTGATTCTGGAGCCCAAGAAAAGAAAGTCTGTCACTGCTTCCACTGTTTCTATTTGCCATGTAGTGATGGGACCAGATGCCATGATCTTAGTATTTTGAATGTTGAGTTGAGTTTTAAGCCAGCTTTTTTACTCTCCTCTTTCACTTTCATCAAGAGGCTTTTTAGTTCCTCTTCACTTTCTGCCATAGGGTGGTGTTATCTGCGTATCTAAGGTTATTGATATTTCTCCCGGCAATCTTGATTCCAGCTTGTGTTTCATCTAGCCCAGTATTTCTCCTGATGTACTCTGCATATAAGTTAAATAAGCAGGGAGACAAAATACAGCCTTGACGTACTCCTTTCCTTGTTCCATGTCCAGTTCTAACTGTTGCTTCCTGACCTGCATACAGGTTTCTCAGGAGGCAGGTCAGGTGGTCTGGTATTCCCATCTCTTCAAGAATTTTTCACAGTGACTATATGAGGGAAGGACATTTCATATAAAAGAATAGCAAATGCAAAGGCTCTGAGGGACAGCTCTGTCTATGTGTTTCAGGGATCAACAAAGAAGCTTGTGTGGTCAGAGTGGAATTAAGGAGGACAACAGAGGTGGTACCTAAGTCAGAGAGACACCAGGGATGACAGTAATACAGGGCCTAGTAGGAGGTGGAGGCCATGTGAGAAGAGAATGATATGAACTAAGTTATACTTTACACAGTGTCTATCTGATTCATTGAAAATAGACCAAAAGAGGCAAGAACAGAAGCAGGAAGATTAGTTAGGAATCTTTTCCATTAATCCAGACACTTGACTCAGGAGTTACAGTGAGAATGGTAAAAATGAGACAAATTCAGGATATATTTTGAAGGGTAGAATCAGTTGGATTTATGACAAACTATATGTAGAATGCCAGAGAATGAAGAAACAAGTATAACATGAAGATTTGGGCTAGAACAATAGATAGATGAATTTTGTATTATGAAAATATGAACGACAACCTTAAGACAGATTTTGAGGTAGGGAATATGAGCAGATCTACTTGGAAAATGTTAAGTTGTGGTGCCCATTAGACATTCCAGTGGAACCTCAAGTAAGCACTGTGCATGTGAAATATTTGGATGCATTTGAATTTTTAAGTTCAGAGATGGGGTACATGGAGAGACTTAAACATAGGCATTGATAAGCATGTAGATAGATGGTGAAGATATACCTAGAAATGAAACAGTATGAGATCCCCTGGGGAGTGGGAGAGAAGGAATCAAAAAGAGAAAAATTTGAGGAGTGGGACCTGCACATTTCAACATGTAGTAATTGGACAGATGGAGATGGTAAAGACATAACTAGAAAAGTAAAAGGAAAGATAGGTAAATGTGCATCTCAGGAGTCAAGTGAGGAAAGTATTTCAAGGACGGAGTGATAATCTTTGTCAAATGCTTATGAGAGGTTAAGTGAGATATAAGAAATAGTCTTTAGATTCAGCAGTAAGGAAATCATTGGTGACCTTGATGAGAATGGTTTCACTGGTATAGTGAGGAGTCAAGGATGACTTCAGTGGGTTCAAAGGAGAGGAGAAGAGTAATCAGAAGCAGAAAGCCAGCAAACATAGATAATTCTTTCAAGGAATAATGGGATCATAGTTAAAGAAGGAATTAGGGTCATGAGAGGTAATTATTATCTTTAATATTAGAAAAATAAGGACACAATTATAATCTAATTGGAATAATCCAATTTAATGGGGTTTAGTGAACTACAGAAAAAGTGTTGTCTCTAAGGAAGGAAGGCAGGTTGGGGTGGAGTCCTTCATGGAGTATTTGCCTTAGCCAGGAATATCAAGCTCACTTACAGTAAAGAAGACAAAGTAGATTTGAGATAAAGGTGGGTGATTAGAGCATGTGGAAATTTCTTCTGATTGCTCTGAAGCAGTATTATTAGGCAAGAGTTAGAATGAGACAGGGGTTTGCAGGAGGAATGAAACCGAGGAAGTACATAGCACAAACCTTGGAGACTGAGAGAATGGATGGACTGGCAGAATAAATTGTGCTGTGAAAGTAATGATCGTGTGTTACAAGTGAAGCCAGTCATTGCAAGGGTGCGTTTTGTCTCACTTATACTGTCTGCCTGGACTCAATCACAGAAGCACTCCCAAAGCTTTTCTCACCAAGGTTGTTATTTAGCCAAGTATAACAAAGGGAGAGGGGACCAGGGAGTTGATAGTATAGTAGGTCCTCCACAGGACGAGCACCACATCTGGGGATTCAATCAACTGGAGATTGAATTTTTTTCTTTTTTTAAATTTCAGACAGTTCCAAAAAGCAAAATTTGAATTTACTACACACTAACAACTATTTACATAGCATTTACATTATATTTGATATTATAAGCAAACTATACATTATTTAAAGTATCTGGGAGGATGTGTGCAGATTGTATGGAAATACCCTCTTATATATGAGACTTGAGCAGCTCCAGATTTTGCTATTTCTGGGGGTAAAGGAGAGAAGGAAGGGTTCCTGTAACCAATCACCTGTGGATACTGGATTCTTAGGGAAGACTGTATTTGAAAATAACAAGTGAATGAGTATAATTATTGCCATAGATTTTAAACTTATAGAGAAAGTGAGAAGGTGGCAGGATCTTGAGGTGGGGGGGCAGTGAAAATACTCGCAATTGAGGTAACTGAGGAAACAAACTTGGAAGAAGGGATGGGGAAATAATCAGTTAATGGGATGTTTGAAATTTTGGTAACATGCATTTGGATAAGGAAAAGATCAAGGTTATAGCCACAGGACTCATTGGCTGATATCCAGTGGAGGCTAAGAAACTGAGAGTGCAGAGGACTAACTGGAAAGATGGTATGTATGCATGGACTTTGAGTCACTAAGTGTGTGACAAGTGGTACTGGAATGAAGATCAGTAAGATAAATCCTCAAAGGATACAGCATACTAGCCAAAGGGATGGATGGATGGGGCAGTGGATGGTGGCAACAAAAGATATAACAGATGACACTCTAGTCTAATGATAGGAGAGTAACAGTTCATCTCTTCAAGGAAGAGGAGAATGGAAAGAATTATTTGGAAGTGGTCAAAAGTAAATGGTCTAATCCATCTCATTCTTTTCCACAAGGAATGTAAGAGACAAATGCTATATTTGATAGGTCTTTGAGGAAAATAAGGCAGGTTTTAGTTAAATGAGAAAAGTGAAAAGAACTCTGACAGAACAGGTGAAAACAGAGAGATGTTTTTGCCAGTTGACCCTTTGTTTCAGAAACGTGAACATGGTTCAAAAGTGAGGAAATGAGAATGAGTCTGGGATGAGCTCCTGAACTTCTGCTGGTAACTACCTGCCCAGGAGTGAAATGCATGGTAAGGTCAGTCCTCATGGCCCCAAGGCTGTGAGCTCTCTTGTCATGTGTTCAGCCACTCAGCTATGTCCAATTATTTGCAACAATCCCATGTACTGTCTCACACCAGACTCCACTATCCATGGAATTTTCCAGGCAAGAACACTGGAGTATGTTGCCATTTCCCCCTCCAGTGGATCCTCCTGACCCAAGGATTGAACCCACATCTCCTGCATCTCCTGCATTGGCAGGCAGATTATTTACCACCATTCCACCTGGGAAGTCCAGTCCTTATGAGAGGGCTCTCTTTTCAGTGAGTGAGCTCTTGTTCAGGAAGAGTTTTGAAAACATGGCAGTTGCAGAGGGGCAGTCATTCCTAAGGCACACCTCCTGAACCCTGCTGTTGCGGCCTGCAGAGGAGTTGGCTGTCCCTGGCGCTCTAGCTCTCCCTGACTCCCATCAGTAGTCTCCACGGCTGAGGAGACTAGAAAGGCAGGCCTCTTCCTGGTGCCTTCCTCCCAGCACAGCAGTAGCCTAAGTCCTCTACAGATAGTGAAACAGTTCAGTTGGCTTGTGAAGAACTTTAAAGAAAACCCTAACCATACTTTCATATATATGCATTTTATTAGAGTACATACATATATTTAATTTATTAGAGTATATGAAATATTTACCAAAAAAAAAAAAAAAAAAACTGGAAGGAGGAAATATTGGAAACCTACAGCTTCAAAAGAAAACTAGTAGCTGGTCTTTCTTTCTTTCTGAGTGTTAACTCATCAAGTTCAGCCTGAAGAAATGCACAGTTGGTAGTAAATTCTATATGTTTTCCAGATAGCATTACTAAAGAAAATACAGGATAGCCAATTAAATAATAGGGCTTCCCAGGTGGCACTAGTGGTTAAAAATCCCTATGTCTCCCTGCCAGTGCAGGAGACATAGAGACTCTGATTCAGTCCCTGGGTTGGGAAGATCCCCTAGAGGAGGGCACGGCGACCCACTCCAGTATTCTTGCCTGGAGAATCCCATGGACAGAGCTTCATGGGTACAGTCCATAGGGTCACACCAAGTTGGATACAACTGAAGTGACTTTGCTCACACACACAATTAAATAGTAATTTTTTAAAGTATAAGTGTGCCTGGTGTAGTTTTTCTCTTTATTGTATTTATACTTGCTATATTTGACAACCTTATCCCTAAGGGAATTTTAGGAAATTAATAGGTATGTTCAGATGGCTAACAGTGGTCTGTCTTAGAGTAACAAGCCCTAAATGCATATGCTTCAGAAATAGTGAAAAGGTTTTAAAGCCTCCTGCTCCCAAGTTACCCATTCTAGCTTTCCTGTGTCACCAGTTGAGTTTGAAAGGATACAGCTAAAGCTGAAATAAGCCAATAGTCACCTAAGGTGCTCTCACTCTGTTTTCCCAATTCATCACTATTGTTGCTCTTCAGTTGCTGAGTTGTGTCTGACTTTCTCTGACCCCATGGAATGCAGTACGCTAGGTGCCTCTGTTTGCCCAATACACCCCATTATTTCCAATGGCCTCACAATTTCAAGGGATGGCTTAGAGAATGAAGAAAAAACAGTACAAGAGGTTGGATCTAGTAACCATTAAAAGGTGGTTTCAACGAGATTCCACAGTAATGGGACAAAAAGAAGACATTCTCAGGGATGGTGCCCAAAACAACATCCCCATCCTATCATAGGCCTTTCACAGCACTAGCCTTCCCTGCAGGGTCTCTGCATAACCTGGATAAATAAATATTCTACATATTTCCACCCTAACAAATTTTAAAGAAAAAAAAAAAAAGAAGATGGAAAAAAATCTTTTCCAATGAAATATTTCAAAATTCCCAATTTAAATGTAAAGAATTTAGAATACTACATTGTTTGCCACTTGTGTTCTACTTACTTAGAGCAAAGATGATGTTCCTTAATTACTGTCACCAGAGCATACCCTGTGTTATACAACCAAAAATGAAAGCCGCATGGGTGGCTGAAACAGAAAGAAATACATTATATTAAAATCTACTATCAATCCAGGAGGCAGGAGCCAGATGGATAAATCAGAACAGACTTCAAATAATCACTCTATATGAACCTGCAAATTTATCTATATCCCTATCTCAAAAGCTAACACATTTCATGATCTTTCTCATATTTAAATCTAGATAAGTGAATTTCCAATATCCTTTGAGGATGCAGCTGTTGTTTAATATTGTGATTTCATATTTATACAGCTCCTCTCATCATAGGATCTTAGACCATTTTACCAGCATAATTCAGTATTAATAACCATAAAAAAAATAATTTCAGCTACAGTATTCTACTGGGCAACTAGTCAGGAACACATTTATTTTCCTGGGCATTTGAAAGTCCCTGTTTTAACCTCAGGGAGAAAATACCACCAAATCTTCTGATCCCCCAGAGGAAAATAAAAAATAATCAAGGCCAGCCAACAGGACAAAAGAGTGATGTTTCAAAACAAACTCCACTTGCAGGAACATCTAGAAAACCCTTTATGTGCTTCAGGAAAGAGGAGATCAGTTTGGTAATGTGGTGAAAATTTTTGACAACATTTATATAGGAAAAGTAACCAAGATTTTTGCACAGATTAGGCTACTTGGATAAATTTATATTTTTTAATTAATGTGACAACTCCCCAAAAATAGAAAGAACTACAAGCAAGAAAGTAAACAAGTGTACTTATTCTGTATTATAACCAAGAATACCATCTTGTGTGTGTGAAAATTAACTGTAAAACTTGGCAGATTCTCACCAGATGCAAAGAATGATTTTTAAGCAGTTCAAATAACTAGGATAACTAGGCCTCATTAAACGACACTGTGCCTGTCACCCCCTTACAGCACAGTTTGTTTTGGTTGATTGGCATATCGAAGTTCTTGGTGCTGAATCTTTTGTCCCATTTTAAAATGAAATCTCCTCTTGAAAGTTTCTTTTCCTTTTCTTTGTTTTGAATCATCCACATCAAACTTGCTCCCCACAAGTGGATGTCATTCACTCAAATGGGTCATGACCTAAGAAGTAGCATGCTGGGAAGACAGACTGAACCCAGGACATCACTAGACACTGTGGGATTACCAAGTAGCTCCAGAAAGAAATTGAATTTCCATGTCACAGTGATCTGAGATGGATTTAAGACAAAGTAATAAGGATGTCTGTTGAATGTCAGGAATCCTACTAAATCAATTAGTTGCTAAGATATAGAAGATTGTCCTTACCCTCTTCCTCACCCTAGTGCTACAAAGGCCATGAAGTTAACAAGCGCAAGGGACTGGAGTGCTCTGCCAGTGCTCAGCTGCTGCAGGGGGCTCCCAAATGGAAAATTACTCTGATTGTGGCAGAACAATTTGAGAAGGCAAGTGCCATACACAATACTGAACCTCTCTGCTAAAGCTTAGAAAAAGACCTAAGTGTTTATCCCATTCTAAAGACACAATTAGCTCAAGTTTTTATCTCCACATCTGAAGAGTATACATCAGTCTAGTGCCACAGGAGCATTTCTGGTGGAGAAAGGGAGGATGGAGTCCCACATCAGGTTGGTTCCTTTTTTCTTCCACTAACTGGCTCTTTGAATAAGCAGCGATTAATCACCCTCCTCTGCCTACAAAGACAAAATTAGAGCTTTGTATTCTAACTCTATTTGATGAGTATTTAGGGTAAAGAAATAGCAATGTGGTCAGCACCTTCAGCATCAAAATAATAGCTTATGCAGAGTGTCATGAACAAGGAATTTTTTTTATCTCCACAAGAATTTTTTCAGCACAAATTATTTCTTTAAAAATGGAAAGCTGTTCAATCATCTTTGGAGGGGTATAAAGTACAAATTAATACATTGCTAGTGATCTCATCAAACAAGTGCAAAGAACATTCAACTAAAAGGGTGTTGCCCATTAATGTTACTAAAAGAGGCTACACTTGATCTTTCACTACACCTTATTCTCTAAATATTTGTCCCTTGAAACAAAATCTAATTTTTTCAAATTTTCAAACTTTATATGGAAACTCATCTCATCTGATGAATAAGAGCCCCTAAACTGACCCCTAAACATTGAAAAACAATATTCCTTGGTGAGCACTATGTTTATCACATTTACTCGGACTGAGAAATTGCCCTATATAAGATGCCAAGATGGAAAGGTACGAATAAGAATACATGTGTAACCTAACCACCCTACCCATTAAGGAGCTTAAAGTCTACTGGGGAATGAAAAGCAGATACCTGGACAATTGCAGAATACCTCAAAGGATTTACAGAATGATCTAAGAGCACCTAAAAAGAATCATTAATGAGAAGATTGGCTAAGAATGTTGAATTTAATCTGGGCCTTGGGAGATGAGTAAATCTGTAACAGAAGAAATCAGTGATGGATGTAAAGGGAGTTCTAGTGAAAAAATATGAGAGCGAAGCCACAACAGGCAAGAAAATTTAGAGTGTGTTTATGATGTCACAATTATCCTGTTGTAAGTCAAGGCTTACATGCGAAATAAGAGACTCAAAAAGTGGATAAGTGGTCATCAAAAAATGTACCACTGAATAGGACCAGAGAGAATATATGATTCTGCTCTCTTCTTTCATAGATGAAGAAACAAAAACTGTCTAGTCTAAACTGTAAGTTCCCATGGATCACTAGACCCAGCCAAAGTCAACCCAAGTCTGCCAGTTTCCTTTGCACCACTCCACGTGTAGGTTGGCATCACCTTGTGGAAGGCTGTCCTTGAAAGCAACAGTGAGTATGAAGTATCTGAGCAGGAGAATTATGTGATCAGATATGTATACAGCATAGAAAACTCTGAAAGCAAGTAGAAGAGACTGGAGAGAGAAATACTGATGAAAAATCTTCTATAGCCATCAAAGTTGCAGAATAATCTGCACCAGATCTGTGATGACCGAAATAGAAAGGAAGCAGGGGATTCAAGTGTCAGTTCAAGAATAAAATTGCTGCAACTTGGTGATGAGAGAGAGAAAAGAATTACAGATGATGAGAAAGCTTTAGAACTTGAGTAAAGCATAATATCCTATCACCTGAGAAAGGAAAAGGAGAAAAAAGAAAAGACTTAGAGGGATAAAACATTTAACTCTGTGTTCTCCAATCTTGGTGAAACATTCAATTGCTCATTAGAAACTAAGATCCAAGTCTCTGCCCAAGTTTCTGGCCCCTAGAGAATGCATGCAAAGATCAAAGACAGAAGAGGTTAAAACAGCAGCTTTATTAATGACTGGTGAAGAACAGCAGCGAAATGTTAAGTTTGGGGACACTGTACACTGGATATGTACAAAAAGAACTTTTATTTTTTACCCAAGTCAATTGTTTGGGATGAGAGTAATTTGTCTACAGTGCAAAGCCTGAATCAAATTCCCAGACAGCATTAAGGAATTTGGTTCAGTTCAGTTGGTCAGTCATATCCAACTTTTTGTTTCCCCGTGGACTGCAGTACACCAGGCTTCCCTGCCCGTCACCAACTCCCAGAGTTTACTCAAACTCATATCTATTGATTCAGTGATGCCATCCAACCATTTCATCCTCTGTCATCCCCTTCTCCTCCTGCCTTCAATCTTTCCCAGCATCAGTGTTTATTCAAATAAGTCAGCTCTTCACATCACGTGGCCAAAGTATTGGAGTTTCAGCTTTCAGCATCAGTCCTTCCAATGAATATTCAGGACTGATTTCCTTTAGGATGGACTGGTTGGATCTCCTTGCAGTCCAAAGGACTTGCAAGAGCCTTCTCCAACACCACAGTTCAAAAGCATCAATTCTTCAATGGTCAGCTTTTTTTACAGTCCAACTCTCACATCCATACATGACCACTGGAAAAACCATAGCTTTGACTAGACTGTGAAACACTGGAGCAACATTGAGGAGATACCCCCTGTCCAAAGGCAAAGGAAAATCCCCAGCAAGACAGTAGGAAGAGTGAAATTGATTTTAGAATCAAACCCCACACCTGCCAGAGATGCTCAGATGGTTCAAATAAACCTTGTGCACACCAGGACTCAGAGAGCTCACAGAGACTGAGGCAGAACTGTGTGTGAGTGTCTCCTGTGGAGGTACATATCAGCAGTGGCCTGCCGCAGGGGCAGGGGCTCTGGGTGCAGCATACCTGGGTGTGGCATAAGCCTCTGCAGGAGGTCATCATTAACCCCATCATAGAGCCGGCAGAACTTACACAGGACTGGGGAAACAGACTCTTGGAGGGCACAGACAAAACCTTGTGTCCACCAGGACCCAGGAGAAAGGAGCAGCGACCCCACAAGAGATGACCCAGACTTGCCCATGAGTGTCCAGGAGTCTCTGGCAGTGGCGTGGGGTGGAGGTGACCTGCTGCCGGGTTGGGGGCACCGAGTGCCTCCTTTTGAAGGAGGTAGCCATTGTCTTCATTACCTCCACCGTAGTTTGGCCTCAGGTCAAAGAATAGGTCAGGTCAAACCCTGCTCCATTAATCATTGGATTAATGATTTACTGAGCACAGCCCTGCCCATCAGAACAAGACCCAGTTTTCCCCACAGTCAGTCTCTTCCATCAGGAAGCTTCCATAAGCCTTTAATCATTCTCCTTTAGAGGGTACTTCAGTTCAGTTCAGTTCAGTTCAGTCACTAAGTCGTGTCCGACTCTTTGCAACCCCTTGAATTGCAGCACGCCAGGCATCCCTGTCCATCACCAACTCCCAGAGTTCTTTCAAACTCATGTCCATCGAGTCGGTGATCATCTAGCCATCTTCTCCTCTGTCATCCCCTTCTCCTCATGCCCTCAATCCCTCGCAGCATCAGGGTCTTTTCCAATGAGTCAGCTCTTCGCATCAGGTGGCCAAAGTATTGGAGTTTCAGCTTTAGCATCAGTCCTTCCAATGAACACCCAGAACTGATCTCCTTTAGAATGGACTGGTTGGATCTCCTTGCAGTCCAAGGGACTTTCAAGAGTCTTCTCCAACATCACAGTTCAAAAGTATCAATTCTTCAGTGCTCAGCTTTCTTCACAGTCCAACTATCACATCCATACATGACCACTGGAAAAACTTTGAATAGATGGACCTTTGTTGGCAAAGTAATGTCTCTGCTTTTCATATGCTATCTAGGTTGGTCATAACTTTTCTTCCAAGGAGTAAGCATCTTTTAATTTCATAGGTGCAATCACCATCTGCAGTGATTTTGGACCCCCCCAAAATAAAGTCGGCCACTGTTTCCCCATCTATTTGCCATGAAGTGATGGGACCGGATGTCATGATCTTCGTTTTCTGAATGTTGAGCTTTAAGCCAATTTTTTCACTCTCCTCTTTCACTTTCATCAAGAGGCTTTTTAGTTCCTCTTCACTTTCTGCCATAAGGATGGTGTCATCTGCATATCTGAAGTTATTGATATTTCTTCTGGCAATCTTGATTCCAGCTTGTGCTTTCTCGGGAGCCATGTTAAGCATTACTGACAAAATGAAGGCACGGCCCCAACCCCCTCTCCTCATTCCACAGGCATGGACCTAGGATGAAGGAGTTAGCTCTTGTGATTCTGACTTGTTTCTTCCTTTCTTCGGTTGAGTTGGCTGGAAAAAATGTTAAGGTGCTTATTGTTCTTGAGAGAAGCGTGAGAAAGCACAAAGCCTTGTGCCCAGAAAATAATCTATAAAGTAACCATTGACATTTGTTCAAGGATTTTTACAAAGAATGTCCCAGGATGAGCACGTAGGCTGCAGCTTGAGGCCATGGGAAGGATTGTTATCTTAAATGTGTTTGTGAGGGAAATGTTTATGTCAAAGGAAGTTTGCTGAGTTTAGGGTTTAGGAAAAATTAAGAATAGTTAGAAGCCTTTTTAGGAGGTAGTGAGCTTAAGATTCTAAGGGCAAGCAGGATTTAGAAAGATAAGAAATAAACTGAGGAATGTGGTGTGCAGCCCAGACATAAGTATGAGGTACAATGTAATCACAAATATATATTCAAAGGAAGTTTGCTGAGTTTAGGGTTTAGGAAAAATTAAGAATAGTTAGAAGCCTTTTTAGGAGGTAGTGAGCTTAAGATTCTAAGGGCAAGCAGGATTTAGAAAGATAAGAAATAAACTGAGGAATGTGGTGTGCAGCCCAGACATAAGTATGAGGTACAATGTAATCACAAATATATATGATACTGAGAGAATCGCTGAGCCAGGAACTCTGTTTGAAGGGCAACAATGAGACAATAATCTGGGTGAGGGGGAACTGAATACAACAAACCTCTGACCTAATGCTTTTGGAAAAGTATAAAAGAACAGGATGCTTGAAACAAACATGTAGCCCCGTACCTTGAGTCAGAGGCTACATCATTTCCCGCCGACACCGCTCATCCCTTCAGGCTGATACCCTGGCTACTGGAGCTGGACTCCGGCAGTGCTTCTTCCAGCCCAGCATTTCTCATGATGTACTCTGCATATAAGTTAAATAAGCAGGGTGACAACAGCCTTGACGTACTCCTTTTCCTGTTTGGAAGCAGTCTATTGTTTCATGTCCAGTTCTAACTGTTGCTTCCTGACCTGCATACAGATTTCTTAAGAGGCATGTCTGCTGGTCTAGTATTCCAATCTCTTTCAAAATTTTCCACAGTTTATTGTGATCCACATAGTCAAAGGCTTTGGCATAGTCAATAAAGCAGAAATAGATGTTTTTCTGGAACTCTCTTGCTTTTTTGATGATCCAGCGGATGTTAGCAATTTGATCTCTGGTTCCCCTGCCTTTTCTAAAACCAGCTTGAACATCTCAAAGTTCACCGTTCATGTATTGCTGAAGGCTGGCTTGGAGAATTTTGAGCATTACTTTACTAGCATGTGAGATGAGTGCAACTGTGTGGTAGTCTGAGCATTCTTTGCAATTGCCTTTCTTTGAGTTTAGAATGAAAACTGACCTTTTCCAGTCCTGTGGTCACTGCTGAGTTTTCTAAATTTGCTGGCATATTGAGTGCAACACTTTCACAGCATCATCTTTCAGGATTTGAAATAGCTCAACTGGAATTCCATCACCTCCACTAGCTTTGTTCGTAGTGATGCTTTCTAAGGCCCACTTGTCTTCACATTCCAGAATGTCTGACTCTAGGTGCGTGGTCACACCATCAAGATTATCTGAGTCATGAAGATCTGTTTTGTACAGTTCTCCTGTGTATTCTTGTCACCTTTTCTTAATATCTTCAGCTTCTGTTAGGTCCATACCATTCTTTCCTTTATTGAGCCCATCTTTGCATGAAATGTTCCCTTGGTAGCTCTAATTTTCTTGAAGAGATCTCTAGTCTTTCCCATTCTGTTGTTTTCCTCTATTTCTTTACATTGATTGCTAAGGAAGTCTTTCTTATCTCTCCTTACTATTTGTTGAAACTCTGCACTCAGACGCTTATATCTTTCCTTTTCTCTTTTGCTTTTCACTTCTCTTCTTTTCACAGCTATTTGTAAGACCTCCTCAGACAGCCATTTTGCTTTTTTGCATTTCTTTTCCATGGGGATGGTCTTGATCCCTGTCTCCTGTACAATGTCACGAACCTCTGTCCATAGTTCCTCAGGCACTCTATCTATCAGATCTAGGCCCTTAAATCTATTTCTCACTTCCACTATATAATCATAAGGGATTTGATTTAGGTCATACCTGAATGGTCTAGTGATTTTCTCTACTTTCTTCAATTTAAGTCTGAATTTGGCAATAAGGAGTTCATGATCTGAGCCACAGTCATCTCCTGGTCTTGTTTTTGTTGACTGTATAGAGCTTCTCCATCTTTGGCTGCAAAGAATATATCAGTCTGATTTTAGTGTTGACCATCTGGTGATGTCCATGTGTAGAGTCTTCTCTTGTGTTGTTGGAAGAGGGTGTTTGCTATGACCAGTGCTTTCTCTTGGCAAAACTCTATTTGCCTCTGCCCTGCTTCATTCCACATTCCAAGGCCAAATTTTCCTGTTACTCCAGGTGTTTCTTGACTTCCTACTTTTGCATTCCAGTCCCCTATAATGAAAAGGACATCTTTTTNATTTGCTATGACCAGTGTGTTCTCTTGGCAAAACTCTATTAGCCTTTGCCCTGCTTCATTCCACATTCCAAGGCCAAATTTGCCTGTTACTCCAGGTGTTTCTTGACTTCCTGCTTCTGCATTCCAGTCCCCTGTAATGAAAAAGACATCTTTTTGGGGTGTTAGTTCTAAAAGGTCTTGGAAGTCTTCATAGAACCATTCAACTTCAGCTTTTCAGCATTACTGGTTGGGGCATAGACTTGGTTTACTGTGACATTGAACGGTTTGCCTTCAAAATGAACAGAGATCGTTGTGTCCTTTTTGAGGTTGCATCCAAGTACTGCATTTCGGACTCTTTTGTAGAAGGAAATGGCAAACCACTTCAGTATTCTTGCCTTGAGAACCCCATGAACAGTATGAAAAGGTGAAAAGATAGAACACTGAAAGATGAACTCCCATGTCAGTAGGTGCCCAATATGTTACTGGAGAAGAATGGAGAAATAATTCCAGAAAAAATGAAGGGGCTGAGCCATAATGAAAATAATGTCCAGTTGTGGATGTGACTGGTGATGGTAGTAAAGTCCAATGCTGTAAAGAACAGTTTTGCACAGGAATCTGGAATGTTAAGTCCATGAATCAAGGTAAATTGGACGTGGTCAAGCAGAGGATGGCAAGAGTGAATGTCGACATTAAGGGATACTTCAGCACTTACATGAAAATAGGCTGCAGACGAGACTCCCTCCCCATAAGAGTCGATAAAGGAAAAGGAGGTCTTCTGCCCGGTTACTTATTTTGAGGACAGTAGCTTCATCCTCTAAGAAATGATTGCCCAATGAGCATCAAGCTCTGCCAAAGCTGAATAACTCATCTTCCTCCTCAAAGCAAACTGAGAGAAGCAGAAGCTTCCTGCCAGCATGCCTCTGCAAATGCCAGATTTCCAACAGAATATAAAGAACAGAGAACTTCCTTGTTCTATGTCCTAAGGCAGAAACCTGAGAGTCACCTTCAACAACATTCCCTTCTCCCAAAACAGTTGACTGATCCTGAAATCCAATCAGTTCTGTCTCCTGAACACAGCCCAACTCTGTCCTCACTTGCCCATCCACACTGGTACTGCTTTCATATCTCCCTTAGAACAGCACAGTAGCATCTCCCTAATAATGTCATAATCTGTGGCTTCACAACTTTCCATTTCATTCTTTACAATACTGAGAGATACTAAAATGTAATATAGGGACTTCCCTGGTGATCCAGTGGTTAAGACTCCTCATTTCAAATGCAGGAGGCATGTGTTTGATCCCTGGTTGGGGAACTAAGATCCCACAGCACAGACAAATAAATAAATAAATAAATAAATGCAATGTAATTCTCTCTTCTCTCACTTAAAGCTCTCTATGTGCTCCAAGTCATTTGTATAATATCCAAATACTTGATAGTATTAAATTTATTACAATTATTTGTTGTCAAATTCTCCTATCTTACTAAATTCTGGGTTCTTTTATTGCAAGAACCTTGTCTAATTTATTGCTTCAAAGCCTAGCAATGTGTTGAAGGGTTCAAAAATGTATTTTGACCTGTACAAGATCCTTCAATATTTGAGCCTGCCTATTTCTCTAACCATGCGTCCTACCTGTGACAGGTTCATCAGTTCCTACCTACCTTTCATACATGTTTTAATTCCAAGTATATCAAACTATGTGCTAGTAACTGAGCATTTTTTTGCTCTTTCTCCTCACATTTGCACATAGCCTTTGCCTCTTTCCTTCTGTTTCTCTTTTTCTCCTAGATATATTCCTGCATATTATCTATATTTCAAAATATCAGCTTATGCCCCTTTCCTCTAAATAGATTTTCCTGTTAATCCTTTCTTCTCATTGCGCCACTGGGCCCAGAGTGAATAGAAAACTCTTCCCATAGCTATCTATGCATGTCTCTATCTCTTCATTTATCAAATTGCTTTTTAATGGTTATTTATCTTCTTCTTTTCCTGTATAGATGAGAAAACAAAAAATATTGCAGGCCATATCAGTAAACAAAGAACGTTGCAGCCATCAAGCCATCACATTACAGCTGCCCAGGTGGTGAGCCCTGGGGGGACTCAGGATGAGAAAACACTGGATACTAGCCACAGATAGCTGAGGTGCATATCAAAGAAATGATTTCACTGAGCCCAGGCTTCCATCTTCCAGTATATATAGAAAAGCATTAAATCACTTAACTTGAGTTATTACTTTGCTGTAATTAACATTGCTCTTAAACTTTGGATGTTCCAACTCTCTGGCCTTTGTTACAAAAACTCCTACATATCCTGGAGCTTAAGACAAGGTTGGGGAACCTTATCTCTTTGGAACAGTCTCAGAGTTATCTGAGCTGCTGTGTTCCAGGCTTAAAAGCTCAAAGTGTTAGTCACTCAGTTGTGTCTGATTCTTTGTGACCCCATTTGGATTATAGCCCATCAGGCTCCTTTGTCCATGGAATTATCCAGGCAACAATACTGGAGTGCATAACCATTTTCCAGGGGATTGTCTCAACCCAGGGATCGAACCCAGGTCTCCTGCATTATAAGCAGATTCTTTACCATCTGAGCCACCAGGGGTGTCCAGGCTTAAGACCTCAGATTTGTCCACTGAATAAAACACAATTCTCAACTTTTTAACTGTGAGATTTTTTTAGTTAACAGACACTGTTTCCTGTAGAGAAGCTGAGATGCAGGCACAGGTCTTCATGTGGATGACACATACAGAGATTTGGTAACTGTAGAATGAAAGGAGAGAGGGATGGAGAGAGGAAATGAAAGGATAAAGCAAAGAAAGGAAAAAGAAGTTCAGGATTTTTTATTCAGTTTTTCAATAGAACATTCATCAAGAAACGTCCAACAGATCGACAGGGTGGAGTGGAGAGAAGGCTGAACATCTATTCCTCTGTCTTCCTGATAAATACTTTGTTTTACCAAACCTTCAGAAACAATTCAGTTACTAAAGAGTTCATTCTAAATTGCATTTCAAGTTGTTAGGAGACAGTAAAAATAGATCTTTTAGGAAAAGCCAAGTTTTATTAAATATTTAACTTTCTCCTAAGGCTTTTGCTAGTCAGAAACGGTCTGCTATTCAATTAAATGGTGCAACTATAAAAAGTAAATAAGGTCAAATTTGCCTATATTTATGAATTATTTGACAATTCCCCTACTGGAAGAGTATCACATCCCTCCAAATACTGTTTGATTGCTGCCTTCTCTCTGGGCTGTTGCATTTCATGGCCATGGTCAGAATCATGAAAAACAACATTTCAGAATTAAACTATACTCCATTTTTTTCTCTGATGAAAGACAAGGGTCCTTCAAAAAATTCTTACAGGAATAAATAAGAACACATGAAATACTTAAAAAAATAAAACCATTATAGTTTAATAAGTTAAACCTGGAGGAAGAGCTTAACACAACAAGAGATATCTAGATGCATTTTAAAGTACTATGCAAGTAAGTTGTAAGAAAACAAGAAACTTTATTCTACAAAGTTCTGCTTTCAGCACTTCTGCTTCTTTGGAGAAGAAAGTAAAACAAAGAAAATTAAGATTACTCTCAACGGTTGTAAATATATAATGGGGCTGAAACTTGCATTCAACTTGTTTTGTCTTTTCCTTGTCTATTCTCATTTTCATGACAAACCTATCTGACTAGGATTCTACATTCAGCCCATAAATGTTTGGTGGTGGTTTAGTCACTAAATCTTGTCCAATTCTTTTGACCCCATGGACTGTCACCAGCCAGGCTCCTCTGTCCATGGAATTCTCCATGCAAGAATACTGAAATGGGTTGCCATTTCCTTCTCCAGGGATCTTCCCAACCCAGGGATCAAACTTGGGTTTCCTACACTGCAGGCAGATTCTTTACCAACTGAGCTATGAAGGAAGCCCCGTGGCTCATAAATGTTTATGTATGCCTATTATATAAACACAGTTTAATGGCCCTGAAGATAATTTAAAGAACCAAAGGCAAAATCAAGGTCTGATAAGGGCTAAACCGAGGAAGCATGGCAACCCACTCCAGTACTCTTGCCTGGAAAATCCCATGGATGGAAGGGCCTGGTGGGCTGCAGTCCATGGGGTCGCTAAGAGTCAGATAGGACTGAGCAACTTCACTTTCACTTTTCACTTTCATGCACTGGAGAAGGAAATGGCAACCCACTCCAGTGTTCTTGCCTGGAGAATCCCAGGGATGGGGTAGCCTGGTGGGCTGCCGTCTATGGGGTCACACAGAGTCGGACACAACTGAAGTGACTTAGCAGCAGCAGAGGAAGCAAGTAGAAAGAGAAAATAATCTTGTCTGGGAGGGGCTAGAGTGAGGACTTCCAGGTGGAGATAACTGCTAAACTGGTATAATCAAGCAAAGAATAGTGGCTTGGTAATAGGGCTAAGGAATCAGAGGACAGAGTGGAAGTTTCCATTTGAGGGAGCAACATCTGCAAAAATAAATAAATAAATAAATACTTGTAAGGGATTTACCAGTGTTTGAGCATTTTGTAATTTATACAGTAAATGTGTATACTGTAAATTTACATGTAATGGAAGAAAAAAACAGGAGATGAGATAAAAAAGACCAACACAGCAAAATCATGAGAAGTCTGAAAGGATAAGTAAAGGATTGGGATCTTATCCTGAGGACTGTGAGTTATACTGCTGCTGCTGCCAAGTCGCTTCAGTCGTGTCCGACTCTGTGTGACCCCATAGACAGCAGCCCACCAGGCTCCCCCGTCCCTGGGATTCTCCAGGCAAGAACACTGGAGTGGGTTGTCATTTCCTTCTCCAGTGCATGAAAGTGGAAAGTGAAAATTGAAAGGGAAGTTGCTCAGTTGTGTCTGACTCTTCGCGACTCCACGGACTGCAGCCCACCAGGCTCCTCTACCATGGGATTTTCCAGGCAAGAGTACTGGAGTGGGGTGCCATCACCTTCTCCGAGTTATACTAAAGAATTTTAATCACATCATCTGGGTTTTAGAGAGACCATAGGCTGTTAGTGTGGAGAAACACAAGTTTGGAGATAGTTTAAAGATAGTTTAAAGACTGATAAGCTAGGTAAGAGGTGATGATGGTCCAACTCATGAGAGCAGTGATGTGTGATAGATGTGGAGACACTGGGATGGTGGTCTTAGGGGCAAGGAGCTGTAGCAGAACTTGATAGGTAGGCTTGGGAAGTTAAAAAGGAAGAAATTGCTCTTTGGGTTTTTTATATCTTTTTTTTTTTTTTTTTTTAACATGATCCATGAAAGTTTTGCCTGGGTCAAAGACCCCTGGAGAAGCATCAGGCTACTCACTCCAGTATTCTTGGACTTCCCTGGTGGCTCAGATGGTAAAGAATCCACCTGCTATACAGGAGACCTGGGTTCAGTTCCTGGGTTGGGAAGATCCCCTGGAGGAGGGCATGGCAATCCGCTTCAGTATTCTTGCCTAGAGAATCCCCAAAGACAGAGGAGCCTGGCGGGCTACAACCAACAGGGTCGCAAAGAATCGGACACGACTGAGCGACTAAACACAGCACATGAACTCCATGCACTGCACCACTGATTGTTAAACACTGATGAAGTCATGGAAGGCAGCTGTGTGGAATGTATTCAGTTGTTTACACTGATGAGTTAAGGATAGTGATAAAAAGAAATGAAACATCCTGCTTAATTAACAGAAAATTTTTCACTGCTCTAGGAAAACGGGATATTCAACATTATACTTAGGAAGATGAATGAAAATTATTTGAAAAGGTAAGGAGAACAAAGACTGAGGTTTGTGATCATGATTCTCCATAAAATTACTAAACTAATCATAAAATTATAAACCTGTCATAAATGTCTCTATGAATCTGATGTGTTTCAGAATTTGGTTCTGTTTCAAAACAAAAGAAGTTTCTGTTAATATGATTATTGTTTCATGTGAGTTCACATCTCATGTTTCTTTTTCTTTCTTTTTTTTTTTTTGAAGCTACAATTCAAACAAACCTCAAATCTAATCATGAAACTTCAGGGTTTTTTCCTTCCAAAATCTGAGAATAGACTGAAATTCTTTTCACATTTGCATGAAATCTATATAGGAAATATAGTACCCTATTAAGAGATTTCTCAAACAAAGATAAACACAAGCAAATATCAAAATGTTCCAAGGAACTGTCCCGTCCTTTTTTTTTTTTTTTTACTACTTTAGCCATGAGACAAATAGGAGAAAAGCAAAGATACTGTGTGCCTTGACCAAACAGAGAGGAATAACAGTGAAAATCTGAACATACCTCTCTGATAGTCTCCTTTAAGGAAATAAAAGTAGACTTCTGAAAAGTTAGAAGTGCCATGAGACACTAAAATGATCAGTTATATTACAAGGAGGGAGAGGAGGGAAGGAAACTGTTCATAAGCAAAAATCTTCCCCAAGCCCCACATAACAAACTAACCAACATAATACTCAGGAGAACTTTATTCTTTTTACTGCTCCACTCTGAATGGTCAGAAGTACAAATCTAGTAAATGTATGTTGATAGGTCTGAGTCTGTGAAAAACAGTATCTTAGCATTACAACCCTTGGCAATAACCCAGCGAATACAGAACCAAGCCAGAAATTTCTCCATTACAACAGAACCACACAGCAAAGATCAGAAATATTTTAGGTTCCTATTTCGGAGAAGGCAATGGCACCCCACTCCAATACTCTTGCCTGGAAAATCCCATGGATGGAGGAGCCTCGTGTGCTGTGGTTCATGGGGTCACTAAGAGTCGGACATCACTGAGCGACTTCCCTTTCACTTTTCACTTTCATGCATTGGAGAAGGAAATGGCAACCCACTCCAGTGTTCTTGCCTGGAGAATCCCAGGGATGGGGGAGCCTGGTAGGCTACAGTCTCTGGAGTCACACAGAGTCGGACACAACTGAAGTGACTTAGCAGCAGCAGTAGTAGCTGAGTAGTATTTATTGCCACCACATCCCTAATGAAAGAAAGCACGTTAAATTTTTGAGATGAAACTTTTTTTTAAGTATTTTTAGAGATTTAAGAAATTAGACAAATTCCTACCTTGATCTAGCACCCCACCTTGGAAGGATAAAGGCCCTGTGGTGATTACTTTATGTGGAAAAGGTATCTTGGCAGGTGTGATTAATTTAAAGGTTTCAGATGGAAAGATGATCCTGGGTTATGGGGTTATCTGGGTATGTCATAAATGACATCATGGTGTCTCTGCAGACAGAGGCAGAGGGAGATTGGACTCAGAAGAGAAGGTGATGTAATCACACAGGCAGAGACTGCAGTGATGCAGCCAGAAGCCAAGAAATCACGGAGTCACCAGGAGCTAGAAGAGGTCAGGAACAAGGCTACCCCAGAGCCTCCAGACCAAACTCCGCCTACATGCTGTTGTTCAGTCACTCAGTTATATCCGACTCTTTGCAACCCCATGGACCGCAGCATGCCAGGCTCCCCTGTTCTTCAGCATCTCCCAGAGTTTGCTCAAACTCATGTTCATTCAGTCGGTAATGTCATCCAACCATCTCGTCCTCTGTCATCCCCTTCTCCTCCTGCCTTCAATCTTTCCCAGCATCAGGGCCTTTTCCAGTGAATCAGCTCTTTCCATCAGGTGGCCAAAGTATTGGAGCTTCAGCTTCAGCATCAGTGTTTCCAAGGAATATTTAGGGTTGATTACCTTTCGGATTGACTGGTCTGATCTCCTTGCAGTCCAAGGGACTCTCAAGAGTCTTCTCCAGCACCACAGTTAGAAAGCATCAATTCTTTGGTGCTCAGACTTCCTTATGGTCCAGCTCTCACACCCATAGATGACTACTGGAAAAATCATATCTTTGACTCTATAGATTGCTATTGGCAGACTGATGTCTCTGCGTTTTAATACGCTGTCTAGGTTTGTCATAACTTTTCTTTTGAGGAGCAAGCATCTTTTAATTTCAAGGGTGCCGACATGGGTGATCCTGATTGCAGACTTCTGGCTTACAGAATTGTAAGAGAATAAATGTATCTTGTTTTAAGCCACCAGGTTTAATGTGACTTAGTACAGCAGCCATAGGAAGTTGAAACAGACACCTTGACTATAGTGGGGGAGTGAGATGCGTCTCATCTCTCACTTTTCCATTTATCAGTTCTCCTACACACTTCACTTGCAGCTTGGGCGTGTTACCTCATAAAAGAGGCAGAGCTTTGACTCGCATAACTGAAGATGGTCCCCGGGGCTTCCTNTTTTTTTTTTTTTTTTTAACATGATCCATGAAAGTTTTGCCTGGGTCAAAGACCCCTGGAGAAGCATCAGGCTACTCACTCCAGTATTCTTGGACTTCCCTGGTGGCTCAGATGGTAAAGAATCCACCTGCTATACAGGAGACCTGGGTTCAGTTCCTGGGTTGGGAAGATCCCCTGGAGGAGGGCATGGCAATCCGCTTCAGTATTCTTGCCTAGAGAATCCCCAAAGACAGAGGAGCCTGGCGGGCTACAACCAACAGGGTCGCAAAGAATTGGACACGACTGAGCGACTAAACACAGCACATGAACTCCATGCACTGCACCACTGATTGTTAAACACTGATGAAGTCATGGAAGGCAGCTGTGTGGAATGTATTCAGTTGTTTACACTGATGAGTTAAGGATAGTGATAAAAAGAAATGAAACATCCTGCTTAATTAACAGAAAATTTTTCACTGCTCTAGGAAAACGGGATATTCAACATTATACTTAGGAAGATGAATGAAAATTATTTGAAAAGGTAAGGAGAACAAAGACTGAGGTTTGTGATCATGATTCTCCATAAAATTACTAAACTAATCATAAAATTATAAACCTGTCATAAATGTCTCTATGAATCTGATGTGTTTCAGAATTTGGTTCTGTTTCAAAACAAAAGAAGTTTCTGTTAATATGATTATTGTTTCATGTGAGTTCACATCTCATGTTTCTTTTTCTTTCTTTTTTTTTTTTTGAAGCTACAATTCAAACAAACCTCAAATCTAATCATGAAACTTCAGGGTTTTTTCCTTCCAAAATCTGAGAATAGACTGAAATTCTTTTCACATTTGCATGAAATCTATATAGGAAATATAGTACCCTGTTAAGAGATTTCTCAAACAAAGATAAACACAAGCAAATATCAAAATGTTCCAAGGAACTGTCCCGTCCTTTTTTTTTTTTTTTACTACTTTAGCCATGAGACAAATAGGAGAAAAGCAAAGATACTGTGTGCCTTGACCAAACAGAGAGGAATAACAGTGAAAATCTGAACATACCTCTCTGATAGTCTCCTTTAAGGAAATAAAAGTAGACTTCTGAAAAGTTAGAAGTGCCATGAGACACTAAAATGATCAGTTATATTACAAGGAGGGAGAGGAGGGAAGGAAACTGTTCATAAGCAAAAATCTTCCCCAAGCCCCACATAACAAACTAACCAACATAATACTCAGGAGAACTTTATTCTTTTTACTGCTCCACTCTGAATGGTCAGAAGTACAAATCTAGTAAATGTATGTTGATAGGTCTGAGTCTGTGAAAAACAGTATCTTAGCATTACAACCCTTGGCAATAACCCAGCGAATACAGAACCAAGCCAGAAATTTCTCCATTACAACAGAACCACACAGCAAAGATCAGAAATATTTTAGGTTCCTATTTCGGAGAAGGCAATGGCACCCCACTCCAATACTCTTGCCTGGAAAATCCCATGGATGGAGGAGCCTCGTGTGCTGTGGTTCATGGGGTCACTAAGAGTCGGACATCACTGAGCGACTTCCCTTTCACTTTTCACTTTCATGCATTGGAGAAGGAAATGGCAACCCACTCCAGTGTTCTTGCCTGGAGAATCCCAGGGATGGGGGAGCCTGGTGGGCTACAGTCTCTGGAGTCACACAGAGTCGGACACAACTGAAGTGACTTAGCAGCAGCAGTAGTAGCTGAGTAGTATTTATTGCCACCACATCCCTAATGAAAGAAAGCACGTTAAATTTTTGAGATGAAACTTTTTTTTAAGTATTTTTAGAGATTTAAGAAATTAGACAAATTCCTACCTTGATCTAGCACCCCACCTTGGAAGGATAAAGGCCCTGTGGTGATTACTTTATGTGGAAAAGGTATCTTGGCAGGTGTGATTAATTTAAAGGTTTCAGATGGAAAGATGATCCTGGGTTATGGGGTTATCTGGGTATGTCATAAATGACATCATGGTGTCTCTGCAGACAGAGGCAGAGGGAGATTGGACTCAGAAGAGAAGGTGATGTAATCACACAGGCAGAGACTGCAGTGATGCAGCCAGAAGCCAAGAAATCACGGAGTCACCAGGAGCTAGAAGAGGTCAGGAACAAGGCTACCCCAGAGCCTCCAGACCAAACTCCGCCTACATGCTGTTGTTCAGTCACTCAGTTATATCCGACTCTTTGCAACCCCATGGACCGCAGCATGCCAGGCTCCCCTGTTCTTCAGCATCTCCCAGAGTTTGCTCAAACTCATGTTCATTCAGTCGGTAATGTCATCCAACCATCTCGTCCTCTGTCATCCCCTTCTCCTCCTGCCTTCAATCTTTCCCAGCATCAGGGCCTTTTCCAGTGAATCAGCTCTTTCCATCAGGTGGCCAAAGTATTGGAGCTTCAGCTTCAGCATCAGTGTTTCCAAGGAATATTTAGGGTTGATTACCTTTCGGATTGACTGGTCTGATCTCCTTGCAGTCCAAGGGACTCTCAAGAGTCTTCTCCAGCACCACAGTTAGAAAGCATCAATTCTTTGGTGCTCAGACTTCCTTATGGTCCAGCTCTCACACCCATAGATGACTACTGGAAAAATCATATCTTTGACTCTATAGATTGCTATTGGCAGACTGATGTCTCTGCGTTTTAATACGCTGTCTAGGTTTGTCATAACTTTTCTTTTGAGGAGCAAGCATCTTTTAATTTCAAGGGTGCCGACATGGGTGATCCTGATTGCAGACTTCTGGCTTACAGAATTGTAAGAGAATAAATGTATCTTGTTTTAAGCCACCAGGTTTAATGTGACTTAGTACAGCAGCCATAGGAAGTTGAAACAGACACCTTGACTATAGTGGGGGAGTGAGATGCGTCTCATCTCTCACTTTTCCATTTATCAGTTCTCCTACACACTTCACTTGCAGCTTGGGCGTGTTACCTCATAAAAGAGGCAGAGCTTTGACTCGCATAACTGAAGATGGTCCCCGGGGCTTCCTTACACCAAAGGAAGTAGAAACTTCTGTGCCATCGGAACATCCAAGCCCCCCTCAGGAGCAGCGTTAGGCGGTGGGTACTCCATCCTTCTCATTGCACTTCCTGCTGCCAGTTATGCCTGGAACCATTCTGGTAACAAGTCAGTTTGTAAGATTCACTGATAAGGAGAAATCAGAGGCCAAGTGTGGGCTGGTGGGAACACTCCGGGAGAAGGAGGCGCCCCTCTCTGGCACAGCATTCACAAGCAGTGTGACTCTGGGCAAGTCGCTGACCTATTTCACAACGGTGTCATAGGGCAGCTTCACAGTGAATTTGGAAATGCCCTTTGGCCCACAGAAAGTCCATTCTGCCTGTGAGATTTGTTATCTCCCAGAGCTACTCATTCGCATACCGTGCAGCTCTGCCAAGGCGACAAACAACTGCCTGCAGTAAGGACCCATGCAGTGTTCTCTTGCAAACTCAGATTCTCTGCAAAACCCACAGAAAAGCAAAAGAAAGGAGAAGGAGTCTGTTCCATTTGTTTTGGTCCTACTGATGAAATCCTATTTGACAGATTCTGATTCTGTTTAACAAACAGGTATATTGGTAAGCATTTATTTCCTTGGACCCTGTGAGGCTGTTGGTAAATTATGTTCAGATGCTTTCAGATCCTCAGGAAAAGGGCACTGTATAAATCCAGGGAACCATTATGTGAGAGAGACAGAGCCTTTATCTTCTAATCTTAATAAAGAACTAAGCACAGGGCCTATCAGACTTGTGGTTCTGACACCAAATTGACCCCTCTGGGATCTGGGAAAGTCTCAGTCTCCTTCCTGCCTTATATAGTGGTGGTAATAAAAGAGCATGCACGGAGGATTAACTAAAGTTCACATACTGCCTTGAAGAGAAAAGTCTTTATTTAAGTGCTGAAAATTTATATTAGTGGGAGAGGAAAGGCTGGAGAATGACAAAAAGAATGGAAAGTTAAAAAAAGTTATAATGAAAAATATAAATTGAAGTAGGTCTAAAGGGAAGATGAGAGATCAGATGCATCAAGATAGGGCACAGCAAAGATTGTCCCCCAAAATAGACTTTCCTGCATCTATGTTGGCTTGGGCAGGCTCCTCGAGTCCTCAGGTGAAATGTATCCTTTAGGCAACAAAAGAATAGCAATGCCAAGTGGAGAAAAGAGAGAAAGTAGCAGTGGAGTACCAGGGAATGGGAAAGGAAGCGGAAGACAAAGGACAGAAAGGTTAAAAAAGGGTAAGGGACATGATAAAACAAAGAGAACAAAATTCATGGGCTCTGTAACAGGATCTAGGAGAGGAGGCCTTCAGTCTCCAATCCATTCTAAGCACAAAAGTTGCTCTGATCTTGTGAAAGCAGAGTTGGCCCACACTGTCAACTTCCGGCTTCAGAAACAATGTGACCAAATCAACCAGAGATATAGTCCAGCCTCTTGGCATATGGCAAAAGGAAATGTTTTACTCACATCTAGAATTCCTAACATAAATACTCTGACCACCGAAGCTGTATTCGCACAGGAAAAAGCAATTTGGCAGAATTTTTTAAGAAGTTGAATACAATGAAATTGGTTTCCAGGCTCCTACAGTCAAGCAAATGGTTAGTTTTTTTGTTTATCTGTTTGTTTTTAACGAAAGTTGCCTAAGCTTTACATACACATAGCTGACAGTAGTGCTTACAAAAAGTAAGTTTCAGATTTACCTAAATTGTTAGAGGCAAAGGTATGACACTGCATTTTGATTTTGTAGTGGATAATTCCAAAACCATTTCATGGTTTTATAAAAATCTTGGCCAGATTCCATCAGAAAATAGTCACATCTCTCTTTGTGATGTGAAGGGGAGTAGGGAGGACAGGTGGCAAAATTGGCCTGCTCTGCAGCCCTCAGCAAAGTCAACATTTCCCCAGCTCAGGAGTGAGCAGATCTCAGATTATGTGACTATTCCTCAGGCTGTTTTCTTCAACAGTACTCAGGTCTTCTACTCTATTTCAAATGATTAAACCATATCATCTATTTAGCCTTTTAAGGTATAATGATCTTAGTTCCTCGACAGCATCATTCATTTATTGGACAAAAGTATTGAATATAATTCAGTTAAGGAATAACTAGCAGACTAGTTATTTCAATAATGGATGATTTGTATAGGGAATGATTAGGTAGGTGTTAAACACAGTTTTATCACAAGTAGTAACAGCAGAAGGACCTCCCCTGGGCTTGGAAAATGAGGGAAGATGTTGCAAATATTAAACTTTGAGTGGTATCATCCAACATGGCAGCCACTAGCCACATTTGGCTTTTGAGAGCTTGAAATATTGTTAATCTAAATTGAGATGAACTGAAAGTAGATTTCAAAGACAAAGTATGAAAAAAAGGAAGGTAAAGTATTTCATTAATTATTCTTGCATTGTTTATAAACAGAAATGATAATATTTTTCAATATCTTGGGTTAAATAGCATACTTGTGTCACCTATTTATATTTACTTTTATGCCATGACTATAAGGAAACAAAATATTACCAATGACTTGCCTTTCCTTTCTACTGGGCAGTGCTAGCTTCCAGGCTCAGAAGTCTCCCCAGAGCTGGAGTCTTTTGAGAAGGGCTCTGCAGGTTGTTGTCAGTGTGTTTGAGGAACAGAGAGGGAGCTGGTTCTGGCAGCATCAGTTCGGTTCAGTTCAGTTGCTCAGTCGTGTCCAACTGTTTGCGACTCCATGAATCGCAGCACACCAGGCCTCCTTGTCCATCACCAACTCCCAGAGTTTACTCAAACTCACGTCTATCGAGTCCGTGATGCCATCCAGCCATCTCATCCTCTGTCGTCCCCTTCTCCTCCTGCTCCCAATCCCTCCCAGCATCAGAGTCTTTTCCAATGAGTCAACTCTTCGCATGAGGTGGCCAAAGTACTGGAGTTTCAGCTTTAGCATCATTCCTTCCAAAGAAATCCCAGGGCTGATCCACCACAGTTCAAAAGCATCAATTCTTCAGCGCTCAGCTTTCTTCACAGTCCAACTTTGACATCCATACATGACCACAGGAAAAACCATAGCCTTGACTAGACGGACCTTTGTTGGCAAAATAATGTCTCTGCTTTTAAATATGCTGTCTAGGTTGGTCATAACTTTTCTTCCAAGCATAGAAATCTGCAAATCGGCGCCGACTGTAGGCACCCACAGGAACAGTAGGAACATGAGCAGAGGAGGTCTTTCCCTTCCCAATCTTGTAATTTTCTTCTGTTGCCCCCAGTCGACAGAGCCTTAAATGAATCCAACTCTAGGAGAGAAATGTGACTTGCCGGTTCCCAGCCTCAGAGGCACAAAGCACAGCATAGAAACAGGAGTTTGGTGTGGAGAAGTAAATGGCTTAACAACCAGCATAACAGATATTCCTTGCTGTCAGGCATGGTATTAGGGATGCAACCATGAACTGAAGCCCCTGACTTCATACAGCTTCCATTCCAGTGAGATTAGCAGACAATAATAAATACATTAAGCAGGATGGTTTCAGAGTGATAGGTGTTACAGAAAGAAGAAAACAGGGTCATAGATTGGTCTTCCTTGATGACTCAGACAGTAAAGAATCTGCCTGCAATGAGGGAGACCCAGATTCAGTCCCTGAATTGGGAAGATCCCCCTGGAGAAGGAAATGGCAACCCAGTCCGTTCTTGCCTGGAGAATCCCATGGACAGGGGAGCCTGGCGGGCTATAGTCTATGGAGTCACAAAGGGTCATAGGTTAGAAGGTGTCAAAATGAAAGAATGAGTTGGGTACTGCTCCAGATAATGAGACCACTAAAGGCCTCTCTGAGAAGATGACACCGGAACTAATGGAGAGATGAAGATGAAAGAGGAAGCTTTCCAAGGCTGAAGGAATAAAATCTGCATAATCTCTGAAAAAAGAATGATCTGGGATGGTAGCTGAAGCAAAGCTGCCAGGAGGGAAGATGATAAGGGATGGTTGTGACTGGATTAGGTAGGGTCCCGGTAAATCGTGGTAAGTAATACAGGTTTTAACTTAATTGCTGTGGGAACCACTGCAGGATTTTAAGCAGGGAAGTGGTATGATTTGATTTACATTTGCTAAAGGTCATTCTGGCTGCTGTGAAGAGCAATGGACTCTAGCATGTGAGGGAGACCGGGAAACTATGGCAATACCCAGGGGAAAGATGAGAATGATTCCCCAGGCTGTAGGGCAAGCGGTGGAGACTGTGAAAAGGTGCCTGTCTTCAAAATATGGGTTAGAGTTTGAGCCTATAGTACCCGTTAAGATTGGGGTGATTCATGCAATTCATTTGAGTAAATTTTCCAAAGTGCTAAAACACACTTTAACCACTGAAATTTTTTACAAAAATTCTTGGTTTTCTTTCATGGAAACAGTTTAAAATTGTACAAAACATTCCTTGGTCTTGTTCTATAGAAATCCCAACTGATTTTACAAACTGTTATTTTGACTCCAGGTCCTGGTCTCCATTTTTGTCTGCCATCTGACACAGTCTCTGTCAATTTCTTGAGTTCCTCAACTCCAATTACTTAGACTCCATATGTTAAAACTCTGCTTGTTTTGAGGCAAGTCTTAATTAGGATGAAAAGATGATTTTTCTAGCTAATCTAATCCACACACTGACTATGCCATTTAGGTAGAAACTGCACCTGCCTGGCTGAGGTCAGCACCTGCCACCCCAGTCAGTCCACAAAGCCTCTGTTCACAGAAGCCCTCATCTAACCAAAATTACCCTAGCTTCTGAGACATCAGTCATAGTTAGCTGTTGCGACCCACCAAGGTGAAAATCAACCTGATCTCTGTTTACAAAAGCCGAATAACCGATCATTCAGAAAACCTTATCTCCATATTATTTTAACTGTCAATTTCCAGTTCTTGTCTACTTTTCAGTATTCTTAGCCAATTCATAAAGTTGATAGGCTTTTTAAGGGGCCGATAAATGACCTTTTTTCATCTGTCAAGATGTGAGTGGACGTTTCAACTAAAAATCACATTATCATTTACTGATGAATCTAAACTAGAGACAGTGGCTTGGATTTAAGGCTAAATGGCTTTCCTAATATGTCTTCCTGAATTAAACTTAATTCACCATACAACAAACTCACCCCCTTCAATGAAATGGTGAAGGTGAAAATCAGATTGGAACTGGATGACAAGTGAATAGAAGGTAAAGAGGTAGAGATAGAAAATAAAGCTTCACAAAGTTGGGCTCCTGAGAGGAATGGAGAAATGGAGCATAGTTGATGGGAATGTTAGATTCCTGAAAGACTGCATTTTAAGGAAAGTAGTGAGGCATGTTTACACGTACGTGGAAATAAGCAGAAGGGAAAGACCAAGGATGTAGGCATGTGTGTGCATAGCAGGAAAGGTGACTGAGAGTCTGTGGGCTAGGCTCAGAGCCATGGTGGAGAGACCGCCCTCCATAGTAACAGGCAGGAACACATCAGACACGAGGTAAAGGAGCTTAGGTTTCTGGATTTAGCTGTGGGCAGATGGAGTTTTCATTCTATGTTTTCTATGTTCTGAATGAAAAGTAAAGTGATGTATTCAGCAAAGAATGAGAGGGTGGGAAGTGTGAAAGACAGAAGGTTTGAAATTAACATCTTGCTGGGGAGCAGAGTTACTTTAGAAACATTTCTGAGTGGTGGTGAAGGTCCATTCATGGCATGTGATGGTCCAAAGGGAAACAGTCAGCTCAGACAGGTAACCTTCTCCAGCAATTTCCCCAGCTCGGGGGCCCCAAGGTGAAGATGGGCACATGAATTCAAGTAAACAGAGTTACCACAAGTCAAGGACAAGGAGAAATAGAGAGTCAGGGAGCTGAGGACATTTGCAAGAGTGTGATTATATTAATTTATTTAGCAATCATCCTTCAACTCCTAATACATGTCAAGAACTAGTCAAAAATATCCAACTGACTGACTGGTAGGTGTAGGTGCAGGCCACTGTCTGGCTCTCCCAGAAGAGGGTGTGGTCGTCTTCTTTACCCTTTTACTTTTCTTAATGCTTCTTAGGAAAAAAGGAAAAGAAAACAACAGCAATGAAAAAGATAACATAATTTAGTACATACTATGCTTCAGGTCCTCTGCGGCTGCTGCTGCTGCTAAGTCACTTCAGTCGTGTCCGACTCTGTGCGACCCCATAGACGGCAGCCCACCAGACTCCGCCATCCCTGGGATTCTCCAGGCAAGAACACTGGAGTGGGTTGCCATTTCCTTCTCCAGTGCATGAAAGTGAAAAGTGAAAGTGAAGTTGCCCAGTCATGTCCCACTCTTAGTGACCCCATGGACTGCAGCCCACCAGGTTCCTCCATCCATGGGATTTCCCAGGCAAGAGTGCTGGAGTGGGGTGCCATTGCCTTCTCCAAGGTACTCTGCTAGGCACTTACAAAAATTATCTTACCACTCCTTATATCAGTATCATCAGAAAATCACTATTATTAGCCCCATTTACAGATGAGGGAAAACATATGAAGATATAAAGCAACCTTTCCAGATAACCACCTTGCATTCTGAAATACTGGCTTTAGGGCCCTTTGCTTGCACAGGTTAAGTCCTCATAACATGGAGGGTAAAAATGAACACTTTTCATTAAATATTTTAAATTTTCCATTTTTACTTTGATACATAAGAAAGGATCATTTACTTAGAGATCCTTTTAGAATAAGTAAGAACTTTAAACTCTGTTATGATCTTGAGTAAAATTATTATTCCAAATCTTCTGATTTTAAAAATTGAGTGGCTTTGCCACATTAGTAATTGTTTTAAAACTCTACATAGAGGTAAATAACTACTCTAGTCTCCTTCCTTCCTAAAGTCTCTTGTGGGTGATACACGTTGAAGAAAATATTTATGCTTTACCTTACATTTTCTACTTAACAGAAACAATCTGAATTTCTAAATTTGGTCCGGAAAATAAACAGAACTATCCCTCCTTACTTCCTCTTCCTTCCTTCCTTGCTAATCAAACCAAAATAATTGTTCTGTCCTAGATAATGTTCAGTGAGTAACAAATACTATCTTTTTTTTTTCCTATGCTAAGTCATACTTACAAAGACTCCCCATCGTATTCATCAAGAATCACAAAATTAGAGAGAAATGAAAGGAGTCAGGCTTTAAAACAAATGCTGTGTAGGGGTGAAAGTCACTCGCATTTTAATGTGAAAAGTTTGACAGGGAAATAGGAAGTGTTCTCATATTATCTAGGAAAAACATAATTTCTAAAGCTGAATAATACAAAGTTCTTTTTGACGACTTCTATTTTTTAAGACTATGTCATATTTCTATCATCAGTATCTGGAAAGACAAATCCAGGTCAGACAAACATATAAAATGAATCATGCTTGCGAACTGCAGAACTGATTGGTCATGCATGACATTTAACAAACTTTGGTAATAGCTATCATTTGCTGAGGATGTACTGCATTCTAATCCAGAGATTCT
>SJYX01018846.1:27205-77147 GCA_006410675.1 Oreotragus oreotragus | reverse complement strand
TGGCAAAGTAATGTCTCTGCTTTTCAATATGCTATCTAGGTTGGTCATAACTTTCCTTCCAAGGAGTAAGCATCTTTTAATTTCATGGCTGCAATCACCATCTGCAGTGATTTTGGAGACCAAAAAAATAGTCTGACACTGTTTCCACTGTTTCCCCATCTATTTGCCATGAAGTGATGGGACCAGATGCCATGATCTTCGTTTTCTGAATGTTGAGCTTTAAGCCAACTTTTTCACTCTCCTCTTTCACTTTCATCAGGAGGCTTTTTAGTTCCTCTTCACTTTCTGCCATTACCCAGCCATAAAAAAGAAAGAGATAATGCCATTTGCAGCAACATGGATGGACCTAGAGATTATCATATTAAGTGAAGTAAATCAGACAGAGAAAAAAAACCCACATTATAACATCACTTATTTGTGGAATCTTAAAAAGTGATACAAATGAACTTATTTACAAACAGAAACAGTCTCACAGACATAGAAACCAATGTATGTTTACCTAAGGGGAAGGTGAGGGAGAGATCAATAAGAAGTTTGGGATTAACAGATACACACCACTCTATATACAATAAACAAGGACCTATATGTAACAAAGGGAACAACAACTAAAAAAAAAACAGGCCTTAATACTTACAAACATTAAGGAATAATGAGCAAAAGAACAGTCTTTCAAGGAAGTTGAATCTATATTCAGTTTGCATCTATACCATCTACTGAATATACTATATTGAGCCAAGTTACTTAATCCATCTAAGCCTCAATTTCCTCATCTGTAAAGTACAATAATAACTCCAATCCCACAGAGTTACCAAGAGGATTAAAAAAGATAAAGCACAAAGACTTACATAGTGCCGGCACTTAATAAATTGTCCCTCAATAAATTGCTATTATGACTATTCTTTCCACTGCTATTTTAAATGCTCGATTATCACTACTATAGAAGAAATATGACTTCATTACAAATGATTAGGAAAATATAAGAAAGTGGGAACTCTAAGTTGTATTAAAAAGCATGATGTCAATCTACGTATTAATCTTTTGGAAAGACCTCTAAGACATTGAATAAGGGGGGAGGGCAGTTGCAGAATAGAGTAAGTTTATNCTCGATTATCACTACTATAGAAGAAATATGACTTCATTACAAATGATTAGGAAAATATAAGAAAGTGGGAACTCTAAGTTGTATTAAAAAGCATGATGTCAATCTACGTATTAATCTTTTGGAAAGACCTCTAAGACATTGAATAAGGGGGGAGGGCAGTTGCAGAATAGAGTAAGTTTATGTTTGTGTAAAACTGATATATGACACAATATACACTTGTATTTAGTGATAATCTTTCTAAGAGCATAGAATATGACTTGAGTAACACACAAGAACCTGGTACCAGAGGTTGCCTCTGACAAGAATGATGAAGACAGGGCAGGACAGATCAAGGATGCGAAGGGACATTCACTCTTACAAAGGGTGAATTTTTTACCATGAGAGTGTACCCTGAATATTTATATCACCGTTACAAGTTTTATAAATGTCAGTATTTAGCATTCTTTATTCTCTACACTGGCTTCCCTGGTGGCTAAGTGGTAAAGAATCTGCCTGCCAATGCAGGAGACACAGGTTCAATCCCTGAATCAGCAAGATCCCCTGGAGAAAGAAAGGGCAACACTCTCTAGTATTCTTGCCTGGGAAATCCCATGGATGGAGGCTCCTGGCAGGCTACAGTCCTTGGGCTTGCAAAGAGTCGAACATGACTTAACGACTAGAACAACAACCCTCTGTACATCAGTAGTTCTCCAGATCGTGGTGGTTTAGTCACTAAGTCGTGTCCAACTCTTTGCAACCCTGTGGCTGAGGCCCACTAGGTTCCTCTGTCCATGGGATTATTCAAGAATGAATACTGGAGTGAATTGCCATTTCCTTTTCCAGGGGATCTTCCCGACCCAGGGATCAAACCCATCTTTCTCGAGCCTCCTGCATTGGCAGGCAGATTCTTTACCACTGAGCCACTGGGAAGCCTATTTCTCCAAGTGTGGTCTTCAAACCATCAGCCTCATCACCCTGTGAGAACATGTTAGAAATGCAGATTCTCAGGCTCTGACATGAACTTAGGGATCCAGAAACTCTGGGGTCTGGCACAGCTGTCTGTTTTAATCAGCCCTCCAAGTGATGCTGATGCAATGAAGTCTAAGAATACTATTTAAACGATCTTGTTTTGCTAATGAGCCTGCGTTCTTCTTAGTAAGAAAGTCTATGCTTACTCATTCAACACCCAGCTACTCTGAAGCAACTACTCCATTGCCTTGAAATTTTACACACCTTCCAGGTCTCAGAATCCCTGAGAATCAGAATCCCTGGTTTGAGTTCAAGCCCAGCCACTCCCTAGGAACACTTCCCAGAAGCAGTGCTTTGTATCCATCCATTATTTCCTCTCCCTCTGAACACAGGAAGATTACATTTCCCAGACTCCCTCATGTTTAGGATAGGGGCATGTTACAGAGTTATTACCAATGGAAATATGAGCTGAAATGTCATTTCCTCTCCAAAGCTGTTTTTGGTGGTGGGTTTGTTTTTGTTTTTGTTTTTTTTTTGGCTGCTCCAGATCTACATTGCAGCTTGTGAGATCTTTATTTGTGGCCTGCAGGATTTAGTTCTCCAGCCAGGGATGGAACCCAGGTCCGCTGCATTGGAGTCTTAACCACTGGACCACCAGGGAAGTCCCATCAAGGCTATTCTCAAGTCGCAAGTGGGACTTCTCCATTCTGTCTCTCTGTCTGGTCTACATGAGTGGACATAAAAACACTGAGGGGCCAGAGCTACAAGATAGGAACATCCAGGGTCCCTAAGTCACCTTTCAAGTAGAACCATCAGGAAGAACCATCTGAACCACATGAGCAAGCGAAAAAGCTTTCACTTTGCAAGATCATTGAGATTGGGGATTTTGTTACTACAGCATACCTTACCCTATGCTGCTGCTGCTGCTAAGTCACTTCAGTCGTGTCCAAATCTGTGTGACCCCATAGACGGCAGCCCACCAGGCTCCCCCATCCCTGGGATTCTCCAGGCAAGAACACTGGAGTGGGTTGCCATTCCTTCTCCAATGCATGAAAGAGAAAAGTGAAAGTGAAGTCGCTGGAAGGACTGATGCTGAAGTTGAAGTTCTAATACTTTGGCTACCTGATGAGAAGAGCTGACTCATTGGAAAAGATCCTGATGCTGGGAAAGATTGAAGGCAGGAGCAGAAGGAGACAACAGAAGATGAGATGGTAGGATGGTATCACCAACTCAATGGACATGAGTTTGAACAAACTCCAGGAGATGGTGAAAGACAGGGAAGCCTGGCATGCTGTAGTCCATGGGGTCGAAACAGTCAGACACAAGTGAACAACAAGAAAGTCTGACACTAAGTGTTTCGGTCTGAAGACCTCAGCCCAAATTCTGGAGAAAGGAAAAAATATTATACAATCCACTCCTGGGGCAATGAGCCCATCTCTCCTCATGTCACTTCCTGTAACTCCATTCTCAGTGGTTGTTAAACTAGTTCATCAGTGCTTAATTTTTCAGTTTAGGCTCTGTTACTCTCATCACTGGATAGGACTCAGTGGCTTCTGCTGACTCTCATAAAGAATAGTTCCCTCCTAGAAGAAAACATAGGCAAAATACTCTCTGATATAAATCATAGCGATGTTCTCTTAGGTCAGTCTCCCAAAGCAAAAATAAACAAACNACCAGGCTCCTCCATCCATGGGATTTCCCAGGCAAGAGTACTGGAGTGGGGTGCCATTGCCTTCTCCAAATAAAATTCCATAAACTGGTCAAATTTTATCAGTTACCCTTAGACCTCATATATGAAGACCAAGAGGCTTTGTTCTATTTTGGAGGTGAAAGTTACCATGCACATCAATGCATATAATGCAAGTTCTAACATATCACAACCAAATAAATGGTGAATGGAGAAGAAAGGGAATCAACATGGCCTCCCCTTCAACAGACTTCCATTTTAGGACTACCCTCATTTCATGGTATCCTGTTCTTTTCAATGAGGATAATTAAATAAATATATATTTAAATGTGATTTGATGCTTCCACCATCGGAAATCTTTTCCTTGTTATCCATTCACAATGTAGAATACAGATGTCACATGGCCTGTGTTTTGTTTCGGCAGTAAGATCAACTTAATTCATCCAAGTTGTTACTTTATTTTTTAGCAGTTTTGTGCCCTGTTTCTTATACAAATTGCCCAGGAATTGGCTGAGATCTGCTGGTCTTAGCATCTGCATAGTCTGGTTTAGAATTGATTCTCTTTTTTTTCCTCTGTGGATGTCTAAAGCCGTCCCTCAATGTGATGAGGATTCCTGAGGCTTATGATCCTACAGTCACATCTCAGTTACATCTTTTACTTCCAATAAAAGTCACATCTTTTATTTCCAAGCTTCCCTCTCATTTGCAAGCTATGAACCCCAGGTTTAAAGCTCAACACCTTTTTTATTTTCACATCTTTACTTACACAAAGCATTAGTGAGTTGTGTAAATTCTGATGAAGTTGGGTGAGGGGCAGAGGGGCCAAAAGAAGTGTTTCCATTATGGATACAATGGCAACTGAAAATTGAATGCAAGTCATCTCTGTTCATAAACTTACACTTTAAAAACATCCTCTGAGGACTTTCCTGGTGGTCCAGTGGTTAAGATTCCTTGCTTCCAATGCAGGGGGCCCAGGTTCAATTCCTAGTCAAGGAACTAGATCCCACATGCTATCACAACTAAGACTCAGTGCAGGTAGATATATATGTAAAAATATCCTCTGGTCTCTCAGTCACTGGGAAATATCCTCAGAATTCCCAGTCCCAACTAGCTATGGGCTTCCTTTCTCTTGGCCAAGTCCACTAAGCTTGACTATGTGGGGCACAAGGGCACCAGCAGAGAGGCTGAGCAGAGGGTGAAATTAACCCTGTGCTGGGTTTACCAAAGTCCTGGCAGAGCCTGGCTCTCCTGCTGCTCTTTCCTTGTACTTCTTTGCCTATCATGCTCCATTCCCACCTTAAATCTTAGAAGTAGAACCATCTTCCTCACTTTCTCACAAGCAACAGTCACACAATGCCTCTTGTTTTGCTTTAGTTTGCTTGTTGCTGTCGTGTTAATATCTATACTCCCAAGATACTCCGTCCAAACAAACACCCAGCAAAGAGGATTGAGAATAGAGGAGGGACAAGATAAGGAACATAGGTTTCCAAGATTTCTCAACAGCATCTTGAGGGAGGCAGGGATTAATTCTACCTACCTTGACCATCTTTATATTTCATAATTCCTAGTACTAAGTGATTTTTTAAAAATTATTGGATACTAGAATGAATGATCTGTCAAAAGCAGTTTCTGTTCTGCGTATTTTTGATCTGTAGGATGTCTTTGAGTTTCAGCAGTAATACTTTAGTTTTGCATCATTAATTCAATATGTTGATATTAAACACTTAATTGTACTCCTTGAAGTTGTTTTGAAGTGGATTCTGTCTGGTAACATACCCATAATGGGATTGAGACAGCTGGTAGAGCTCAGCGGTTTTATAATTTCACTTTTTCACCTTTGAGCTGACTGCATTCTGATCNGCAACCCACTCCAGTATTCTTGCCTGGAGAATCCCCATGGACAGAGGCTGTCTCTTATACACATCTAGATGTGTATAAGAGACAGTCCCTATGCTGCTGCTGCTGCTAAGTCACTTCAGTCGTGTCCAAATCTGTGTGACCCCATAGACGGCAGCCCACCAGGCTCCCCCATCCCTGGGATTCTCCAGGCAAGAACACTGGAGTGGGTTGCCATTCCTTCTCCAATGCATGAAAGAGAAAAGTGAAAGTGAAGTCGCTCAGTCTGTCCGACTGTTAGCGACCTTACCCTATATCAACTAATATATCACCTGCATAGCTTTCAAGAAACCAGGGAACCTCTCTCAGACAGTTTCTTCAGCCTCATTCCTCCACTGAGCACCTACCTCATAGAGTTATTATGAGGTATAAATAAGATGATCCACACAAAATGCTGAATACAACGCCAGACATATTAAATGCTCAATAAAGTGAAAGTGAAGTCATGAAAGTCGCTTAGTCATGTCTGACTCTTTGCAACCCTGTGGATTCTAGCCTACCAGGCTCCTCCATCCATGGGATTCTAAGAGTACTGGAGTGGGTTGCCACTTCCTTCTCCAGGGGATCTTCCCAAACCAGGGATCGAACCCAGTATCCCACACTGGAGGCAGACACTTTAACCTCTGAGCCACGAGGGAAGCCAAAGTTAAGCTGCTTCTGTTTTTATTATCAAACACATTAACTATAGTCCCACTATCTTATAACCACCACCCATTTTGTTCCTCAGCAGATTTCTACATAAACATTAAAAATATCATTTACAGGATTTCCCTGGTGGTCCAGTGGTTAAAGAATCTGCCTGCCAGCACAGGGGAGAGGGTTTTGATCCCTGGCCCAGGAAGATCCCTCATGCCGAGGGACAACTAAGCCTGTGCGCTGAAACTACTGAGCCCACGAGTCACAGCTGCTGAGCCCGTGCCCTGCAACTACGGAAGCCTGTGTGCGCTAGAACCCATGCTCCGCAGCAGAAGGAAACACAGTGAGAAGCCCATGCACCGCAAGGAAGAGTAGCCCACTCGCCACAACTGGAGAAAGCCTGTGCACAGCTGCAAAGACCCAGTGCAGCCAAAACAAAAGATCATTTACAGTTTTCCATACACTGCTTTACATTCCACCTGGGATTTGATTGTATGCATTTTTCATGTTACTCTATAGTCTTCCTGACCACGGTTACCATTTATCACAAGCATTCTATGGGGAAGCTGTAGAATTGAAGACCATTTCATGCTTCTGGGCGTAGGACTCCCAAAAACTATTTCTTAATCCACTGATTTGCCTAATAACAGTCTTCAAGCTCTCCCTGCACAATAAGAAATTTGGGCCTTTCCAAAAAGTTACCCAGGACCCTCTGGCTGTAAGCAAATCAGGTGCCATTTCATCAGTCAATTTAAATCTAATGCCAGGTTCTTTTAACAGCTAAATGCTTCTCTAGGAACTGCCCTGTCCTTCACGAAGCCAGCATGGCATGTTTCCAGAAGGTAAAATGTGCTCTAACTGCTTTGCTTGCAGTATAACTTGGCTTCTGTCAAACTCCAGTTATTCTTCCATGTTAATAAATGCTGCATGGCAAGGTGGAAATCAAAGGTCACATGGATATGTAAGTATATGTATATTTATATGCAAGTGCTAAGCATGCATGGAACACATATATTCCTTCACTCACTTATTCATTTAATAAATGTGCTGGCAATTTTACTGTATCCAAAGTCGGAAATATACAAATATTTCATTCTCCCTGAAAAGGATGAGGAGATAGGGACCAAGGACATCTCATGGATCTCACAATAAAGGCCAATATTCTTACCATGTTTTCTAAGGCTCTACATGCTCTGCCCCCTGCTGACTGGTCTCAACTTTAGCTGTGACCAAGTGATTGTTAATTTTATATTGTCAACTTGACTGGGCTAAGAGGTGTGCAGAGAGTTGGTAAAACATTTTTCTGGGTGTGTCTGTGACGGTGTCTCAAAAAACGAATTAGCATTTGAATCAGTTGGTTGAGTAAAGAAGACACCCTCACCAATGCAAGTAAAATAATATTATCTCCATTGGCATATTTTACGAGAGCAAAAGATTTAGAGGTTATGGTAGCAAGAATAATTCCCACTTACCCCCCAGAAATGCCCATGTCCTGATCCTCAGGACCTGTGAATGCGTTAAGGGTACATGTCAAGGGTTGCTCATCAGCTAACCTCAAGATAAAGAGATTATTCCGGATTATCCAGATGGGCTCAATGTAAACACAGGGTCCTTAAATGGGGGAAAGGCTGAAAGGTCAGCACCAAAGAGATGACACCATTAGAAATACAGACCAGCCATTCATTGCCGATTTTGAAGATGGAAGGGGGCTATGAGTCAAGGAATGTGGACAGTTTCAAGAAGCTGGAAAAACCCAAAAATGGATTCTCCTTTAGAGCTTCTGTAAAGAATTCCACCTTGTCAATACTTTGCTTTTGGCCCTGTAAGACCCATTTCAGACTCTGCCTTCTAGAATTATAAGGTAATAAGTCTGTATTATTTTCAGCAACTAAATGTGTGGCCATTTGTTAAAGCAATAATGGAAAACTCATACAGATTTTGATACCCAGAAGTTGGATCTATAATAAATAGCTTAAAATGTAGAATTCTGTATCCGGGAGATACTCAAATAAAGGGATTCAAATCCAGGAGTTTGAATACAAGGAGGTGTAGAAGCTGCAGGAAAGAAAGGAAGTACAGACCCCAGCATGGCAATTAGAGCTGGTCTGGCGCAAGTTACACTCATCCCTGGTAGTTACCGAGGAGGAAGCTTCCCACGATTTACACTCCTCAAAATAGCCTCCCTTCTGAGCCCAGAGAGATCACACTCTCTGATTTCAGGGTTTACTACTTCTGTACAAAGCAAGACAATTCTGACTCTGTCTACCCACTAAACCGTAATGCAGGAGGCATCCGTGTAGATTTACTCAGTGACTGGAAGAAAGGAGTTAACCTCCTCTCTGGCTAATGCGACTGTCCTCCTATCTCTCTTTGGGGCAGAAATCAATGAAACCTGTTCTCATCCAAGAAAAAATAAATCTTAATCACCTTTGTAAAGAAGGAGAAGATAAACAGGCAGTGTTCTAAAAATGAACTCCTCTATTTAACAACTGTTAAGTGCTATTTCTTGAACGATACCAAAGATGACATCACATTCAGGTTCTAGGGTGGGCATCATCAGCTGCTGATTAGGGAGTAATCGAAAAGGGGGAGGAAGGTAAATGAAGATGTATAAATAGATTCTAAAGAGTTTGTGCAGAGGGCTCTCTGAATGTGTAAAGCATATGGAAATGAGCAAGCCAGCAACACATTTCTAACACTGAGGGCTGATATCAAAGAAGATATTTAAGTACCTGGTAGTTATCCAGGTACTTCCAGCATCATGTCCTAGGCTAGACCGACTGTTAAGGACCCAGGAGGCCATATGAAACAATAAAAACTATCAACCCACATGCCTTCTGTTTTCTGCCCCTCTCATATCTCCCATCCTTTCCCTAAAGCCTTTACAGTTCAACTTCCATCTTCCCTCCCTTCTGCTACTGAAGATGCCTGCCCAAGGGGGCTCAATGGCTCCATTTTCCATGTTGTTGGAATTATTTATTCCTCCATGACCTGTTAAGAGGACATGATATCCCATTGACTTTGGGCTTGATCATGTGACATGCTTTGGCCAGTGGCAAATGAACAGATGTGACATATGCTAGGTCCATGCAGAAGAGGCATTCCAAGTTTCTACCTGACCTCTTAATCTTCCCTTCTGTCATGAGAATACTATGTCCTAGATTTGGATGAGTCTTTGACTCTTTCAACGTGAATTCCAATCTTATTCATGGTAAGAGTGAGTAACATAAGAGAGTAGTGAATTTGTGTTGTGAAAAGGACTGACACTGAGGTACTGTTTGTTATCACATCTATCAACATCTGACTATTAATGACTTTTTCAATGACTTCAGCCCACTTCAATGACTTCTTCTCAATTTTTATCCTGCTCAGTTCCTGCAAGAGCATTTCCCAAAGTATGTTTTTGGAGTCATAGTCACAAGAGAGTTTTAACTGGAATAAAGCGAAATTCTGCACAACCACTCTTGGAGACTCGCATGCCCATTAGCCTATTAAAGGCTCTGAGGTGTCCTATAGAATATGGTAGGGGTTAAAGTATGCACTCTGGAATTGCCTGGATTTGGATCCTGGGTCTATAACAGCTTACTGAGTGAGTGACATTGGCAGGTCACTTCATCTATTTGAGCCTCAAGACAATGAGAGGACCTTCACAAGGTTATTATGAGGAATAAAGGAAATAATAAAGTACTAATGGACTGCTGTCCAGGTCAGAGAATAACCCACCCTTCCTCAAACTCTTACAAGGGGCATATAAAATGTTTTCAAGTATTAAAAGATATGTGTATATAAGACCGGTGATGTTATTTACAAAGCAGAAATGGAGAGACACAGATGTAGAGAACAAACCTATGGATGTCTAAGGGAAAGAGGGGATGGGATGAATTGGGAGATTGGGCCTGACATATGTATAGTATTGAAACTATGCATAAAACAGGTAACTAGTGAGAACCTGCTGTACAGCACCGGGAACTCTGCTCAGTGCTCCGTGGTGACCTAAACGGGAAGGAAATCCAAAAAAGAGGGGATATATGTATAGCTGATTCACTTTGCTATACTGACTAAATATTTCTCTTAAGTACCACTTTAGGATTTCCTGAAGTCTTTGCAAAAGATTTTATGGCCATGATATGGATATCACCTTTAGACCATGCTTTCCTAGAAGTGCCTCAAATTCTATATTTGTCTATTCCTTAATTTTCTTCCCTGGTGGCTCGTACAGTAAAAAATCCACCTGCATGCAATGTGGGAGATGTCAGTTCAATCCCTGGGTTGGAAAGATCCCCTGGAGGAGCATATGGCGACCCACTCCAGTATTCTTGCCTGGAGAATCCCCATGGACAGAGGAGCCTGGCGGGCTACAGTCCATGGGGTCACAAAGAGTCAGACACAACTGAGCAACTTAGCACAGCACAGCCCATTCCTTACTTTTAGCATCATTTGCCACCCACAGACCCTGAAAACTTTCAAAACTGTATAGTCCTGGTTCCTTCTTATCTTATAGTCCTTCCTTTAGCTTATCTCTCTCTTCTGACATTTTACTAAAAGGAACAAGAGACCAGATGGCTCCTTCAGCACTGTCTAGACATTCCTCAGCACTCAATTCAGCAGGTATGATTCCTACTTCACATTTCTGTAGGCAACAACATTGCTAAACTCCCTACCTCACTACATAACAAGGATCCCCTTTCTTTCAATTTCAAGTAACATTTCCTGGGTTTCATGGAAGCCCTTATCAGCATCCTCCTCTGAATCCATCAGGCTTCTATTAACCACCTGTTCAAGCGAATTCCCTGTGGGTACAATGGTTAGGACCTGGCACTTTCACTGCTGGGGCCAGGGTTCAATCCCTGGTTGTGGAACTAAGTTCTTATAAACCACATGGTACGCAAGGAAAAAAATTATCAGCATCCTCCTCTGAATCCATCAGGCTTCTATTAACCACCTGTTCAAGCGAATTCCCTGTGGGTACAATGGTTAGGACCTGGCACTTTCACTGCTGGGGCCAGGGTTCAATCCCTGGTTGTGGAACTAAGTTCTTATAAACCACATGGTACGCAAGGAAAAAAAGAAACAGTTTGTTAATTCAAGGCATATTAGTTTTTCACTAACACTTTCCTCAAAGCCCTTCCATTTTCTGCCACCAACAGTTTCCAAAGCCACTCCCATAGATGGGTACCAAAATCTGTACTTGTCATCTATTGCTGCCTAACAAATCAGTCCCAAAACTCAGTGACTTAACACAGTACACTTGTATTATCTCACAGAGTTTCTGTGTGCCAGGCATTCAGGAGTAAGCAAGCAAGTAAGCTTGCTGATTCTGGCTCAGGGTCTCTCAGGAGGTTTCAGTCGAATGTTGAAGTTGATGAAATTATATGAAGGCATCACCGAGTCTAGAGGATCACACAAAGCTTATTAAGGTCACCATTCTGTATGTAGTTCATGGTCAAAGTCTACCAAGCCCCAGAGCGCCCCCCCCCCCATAAAAACAAAGAACTTAAAGCCTTAACCAGCATTCTCCTAAAACTTGTATCTGGAGTAGTCACATCCCACCAGCCCCACTGCAGGGGAGGTGGGGGGAGGTGCCTTCTACTCGGAATACTGTAGGTGAGCTGAGCCCTTAGGGTCAGACACAGGGGTTCAAATCCCAGCTCTGGTTTTTATGAGCCATGAAGCTTCGGACAAGGTACTCCTTTTCTCTGAACTTTGCCCTCTTTTAAGATAATAGGAGTTCCTGCCTCACAGGGGTTAAAGGAGTTCGCCTTCCAGTGTAGAGCTCAGTATAGTACTTGGCGCATGGTAAGGACTCAATACACGGCTGCTCGGGCTGGTCTTTTGTCTGCCTGGTCCATAGCCTCTGGTTTGGCTGGCTTAACTCAAACAATCAAGCTGACTTTCAGTGCCATCTCAGAGGCCCTCTGACCTCAGGCTTTCACAAAAGCAGATGTCAGAAATCCCATCCCAGGACTGGTTCTTCCATCTGTGTGAAGCTCAGCATCTGGCACAGATGCTTTCCTCCAAGAACTATCTCCTCTCCCAGATGTTTTCATGGCCTCCTGTGGCCCCTCAGTAGCAGTGAGACTCACAAGGACTGTGGAGCTTGTGGACTTGGGGGCTTTCAGCCCCCTCCATCTGCAGGCCAGCTTAGGGCTCCCACAGCAGCTAGCAGATGCTCCACCCCTGGGCAGCGGTGGGGGGAACTGGCCTCTCTCTGCCCCAGCACACAGCACCTGAGCCATCTGCTCACACCAGGGGACACAGCAGTTCACTGTGAGGGCAACCTCCTCTGAGCTCTAGCAAATTCATTCATTCCACATGCAACTATCAAGCACCTACTAAGAGCAACTAAGCACACACGCACACTAAGTGCCAGATTCTGAACGAGGCACTAGGAATACAAGCTTTGCCTTAAAGAAGCTCACAGCTTTGTAGTAGGGACAGATTTTCTTTTCAAAGAGAGTAATATTGTACATCAACTGCACATCAATTAAAAAACAATTGGATATATTTCTTAGCAGGTAAAAAAGAAGAAGAAAGAAATTATGAGTTAGTGTAATTAGTCCTAATCAAGGGCTTACCTAATAAAGGTAAGCATAGAGGACTTCCCTGGTGGTACTGGGCATGAGAATTCACTTGCCATCGCAGGAGAAACAGGTTCGATCCCTGGTCTGGGAAGACTCCACATGCCGCGGAACAACTAAGCCCACATGCCACAACTACTGAGCCTGCGTGCTGCAACCACTGCAGCCCGTCTGTACCTACAGCCTGTGCTCCACAACAAGAGGAGCCACCCCAATGAGAAGCCCATGCACAGCAACAAAGACTCACACTGTCAAGGAAAGAAATAAAAAGTAATAAATAAATAGACTAAAAGAAAAGTCTTTAAAAGGTAAGCATAGACATCTTGGGGAATGAGAGTAGGAAACACCTAACCCAGCTTTCGGAGTTTCAAGGAAGAGAAGAGCTCCTGGAGGAAGTGCTTCCTGAGACAAGAGATGAAAGACAAAGAAGACTGATCAGGATAGAAAGGAGCATGAAAAGGCGTTCCGGGCAGAAGGCCCGCTGTGAGGAACTGTGCAGAGGTGCTACATACTGCTCTTGGAGCCACAAACACTCAAGGGACTGCCTGCCTGGCACCACTCCCATTCTGAGACCTGCCACACGCATGTACACTAGAGCCGTCGTGTGTTTCTAGGACAGTCGTTCCCCTAGTCCAGGTTCACGGGGCTTGGGTCGCCTGACATACAATGGGCCCTGGAACCCTAACCCCACTCTCAGGGATTTTAACCTGGGGCCAAAGCGTGGCTGAAATTTTAAGATGACAAACCAAAGAATTGTCGCAGATGAGGTTTCCAGCAGCAAAATATGGTGATTTTCAAACATGATCTTTCTCTGTCTCTCTTCTTGGCCACGCTGGCTCTTCGTTGCAATGTGCGGGCTCTTTCCAGTCGCGGAGCACATGCTTCTCATTGTGATGGTTTCTCTTGTTGCAGAACTCTGGCTCAAGGGTGCAGGGGCTTCAGTAGTTGTGGCACATGGGCTAAGTTGCTCCATGGCATGCGGATCCTTAGTTCCTGGATCAGGGATCGAACCCATGTTCCCTGCATTGGCAGGTGAATTCTTTTTTTTTTTTTTAATATTTATTTTTATTTATTTATTTGGCTGTGTCAGGTTGTGGCATGTGAGCTCTAGTTAGCTGACCAGGGATCGAACCCAGGCCCCCTACCTTGGGAGAACAGAGTCTTAGCCACTGGACAACCAGGGAAGTCCCAAACATGATGTTTCTCTTATCAAGAGATGCATCTGTGGTCCCATCCCTTGAACCTGGAGAGGTCTTTTTGACTAATTTGATGCACAGACTGTGGCAGAAGCAGCTTCCAAGATTCTGTTAGAAAAGACCATGAATCTTCTATCAATCTCTTGGGACACCAGCCTTTGGAGCTCTGAGCTGTCATATAAGAACGCTGGCTTATAGGGTGCTATTCTAGACAGAGCACATGGAGAGACCAGAGAGTGATAGAGAGAAATGTGTTCGGAGTCCCAGCTATCCCAGCCCCAGCCCAGGACTCAGATACGTGAGTGAGGAAGATGACTTCAACGTCAACTGCCACTGAACTGCAACCACATGAAAGAACCTGGACAGGAACCAACCAGCTGCACCAAGTTAACCCTTAGGACCATGAGAGATGGTAGTAAATGATTGTTGTTTCATGCCATTAAGATTAGAATGGTAGAGAGAGCATAGAAGAAGCTCCTTTCTGATGAGAAAGGACAACCCTGACATGCTGGAATAGAGATGGAGGTAATTACTTGACTCCTTGGTCTAGTTGTCTGGAAACTCTCGTCCCTGCCCTCCCTGAAATAATTCCTTAGATCCCTTGAGCCACTGAACTCTTCTTATAACCTAAGTTAGCTCAAGTTGGATTTATATCTCTGGCATGTAAATGAATACAGATGATTTTGGATGAACCCAAAGAGCTTGATGTGTTTGGAGCACACATCTGGGACTGGGTCGGGGAGGAAAGAGGAGGTGGCAAGTAGTAAGAGATGAAAGATGTGGGGTAACCCCCGGGAAGATCACTGATGAGCTGTAGGACCCCGCAAGGAGCTTTGCTGTGTTTCCTTTCTATCTCGCCTGTCTCCACAAATGATTTGGGGTGACCACCAAGGACTTTGGGCTTTATTATAAAGACAATGTGGAGCCAGTGAACAATTTCCAGCCAAAAAATGAAAGGCTCAGATATGCATTGTGAAAAGGTCCACCAGCCAGTTTAGATGATGTGCTGGAGAGAAGTGAATGGGTCAGGAGTCTATTGACGTGATGCAGGGAAGAAATGATGAGACTGAACCAAGGTGGGGTAATGGGGGTGGAATGAAAAAGTAGTGAGCATTAAGGTAGAATGGGCAGACCTGGCGTCCTTTGTGAGAAGCAGGATGGGAAATGACTAAGGTGGTTTCCAAGTTCATGATCTGAGTACCTGAAGAAGCAACAGTGCCTTTGCCAAGATCAAGTCAGGGGGTAGGATGATGCCGTGAGCTTTCACTCGCAGAGCTTGAAGTGTCTGCGGCTATTAAAGGGGAAAGGTAATGAGTGCATTAGTTCATTCATTTAACATATTTATTAAACACGTTCTATGCCAGGCTCTGGCAAAGTGTTGGTAAGCAAAATGGGCATACTGCTTGCACTCATAAATTTTCCAGTCTGGAAGAGCAGACAGGAATTAATTGAATGTGTAAATATGTAATTACAAACTCTTGAAGAATGCTATGAAGAAAAATATCAGAGACTTCCCTGGTGGTCCTGTAGCTAAGACTCCATGCTCCCAATCCAAGAGACCTAGGATCGATCCCTGGTCAGGGACCTAGATCCCACATGCCCACAAGCCACAACTAAGTGTTCACATGCTTGCCAAGACCAAAAGACCCTGCATACCACAGCTAAAGATCAAATATATATACACACACACACATACATATACACACACACACACATATATACACACACACACATACATACACACACACACACACATATATATATATACACACATACATATATATATATATATATATATTTATATATCTCAGAAGCTCTAGTGGCATATTGGAAGCATGATGTAGGTATGGAGACAGTTACTGTGATTTTCTAACAGCTAACCACAAAATTTAGGGGTATAAAACCACTATAATAATTCATTAGCTCTGACAGCTTCCATGAACCAGGAATTCTTGAGGGGCACAGTGAGAACAATTTGTCTTTGCTCCATGACATCAGAAGCCTCAGCTGAAAGACCCAGAAACTAGGGTCTGAAACTACCTGCAGGTCCATCACTCGCACGTTTGATGGGCAATGTTGGCTTCCCAGTCACCTCTCTGCATGGGCTAGTTGAACTTCCTCACAGAATGGTGGCTGAGTACAATGAACGAGTGGAGAGGGAGAGGAAAAGCAGAGAGAGAAAGAGATGCTCCCTTCTACAGCTCTGTCTTCAAAGCCACACAGCTTGAATCCACTGAAGGCTTTCCAAGCAAATAAAAAAATATCATCCCGTTTGCATACCTCTGGGGACAGAGAACTCACTACCTCCCCAGGCAGCTCACTCCACTTAATGGCCAGCTCCCTGCAACTTAGAATCACAGGGGAGCCTTCCACCCCAGTCACCGCTTCTTAAGGCTCCTTCTTTCCTGGGAGTTGTTCCTGGCCCAGTGCTGAAACCAGGCCCTTCCCCAAACCTCTTCCCAACCCAAAGATCAAACTACAATTCCAAAAGTCACGCTTGACTTGGACACATCAGCAAGAAAGTTCCATTTCTCTGTATCTCTAAATGAAAAAAGACTCCCCGTCAGTTTGGAGCAATTAGCGGTGGGAGATGATGACGGAGCAGTGAGAGTCTCTGCGAGGGGGCGGAGTGGCAGCAGAAGCCCCAACTCAGACAGACACGCCGCAGATGGCACGACGAGATAACGCCTGTCACGTTGCAGAAATCCATTGTCAACAATGTTTCCAGACTCAGAAATTAGCTGAAGTCATCAGGAGTGCCTGGCAGCAACCAGCAGGCGCCTTGGCGGGGCCGCTCATTGGACATTATGCGTTGGTGCAAAGAGAAACTGGCAAGGTTCACAGCAAAGGTGGATCCAGTGTCCCCTGAGGCTCCAGGAAGGGTGAGCCTGGGGCATACTGAGGCATTTACCTGGGGTTGACAGTCGGAAGTCTCAATCTTCTGTCTCTTGTCTCAAAAGTAGGAGATTCAGGATTTCCCTAGTAGTCCACTGGCTAAGAGTCCACCTGCCAACGCCAGGGACACAGGTTTGATCCCTGGTCCAGGAAGATCCCACATGTCTCAGGGCAACTAAGCCCTGTGCCACAACTACTGAAGCGGCGCTCCAGAGCCTGTGCTCCGCGACGAGAGAAGACATCCCAACGAGAAGTCCACACACCACAATTAGAGAAAACCCACACACAGCAATGAAGAGCCCAGGCAGCCAAAAATAAAATAAAATTTTTTTAAGTAAGGAATTCACTCCAAGTCTCAGAATGTAGCATCTTCCTTCTCCATGCCTTGTGGACTGATGTTTCCTCTTGAGAGCATTACAGAAAGCAAAAATGATAAAGTCAATCACCCATCTCTTGAATAAAAATTATGTTATTTTTAACAAAATCACCTTTGTTAAAATAAAAAATGCTCTCTTTGCTAAAGATAAGGCCCCATCAGAGGCAGTCCACGCCAACTGTCTGAGCTTTCCATTACAGTCTCCCTGCCTCTGGCATCCTTACCCTAGAAGAGCCAGGAAATAGAATCAGAAGTTGGTACCCTGTTGCCCAGGACATCCATGACTCCAGCCAATTACAATAACAGTGGAGGGGGTGGGATATGGGTGCTAACTATTGTTGGGTGCTAACTATTGTTGCAGCCCTGATTAGTACTGTAAGCAAGTATGAGATGCAAAATGGAGTTAAGATTACATACCTCATGGAAAGAATGTATAGTCTAGGAGAAAAACCATCTTTAACCCTTGCTGAATCACCTTCTTGTGTTTTTTCCTGGAGGGAATCAGGGTTACTACACAAACTGCAAAAATCACACTTACTAGAGCAAAGGAAAGAGGCAAGTCATTCTCCCTGGGAATTCAAAAGCGCAAAAGCTGGACTGAAACAGGTGCCTTGGCTTTGAAGGATAATTGGTGGAAGTAGGGAGCAAAATACTCTCTGGCACTTACGATAACACAGATCAAGACTCAGCTGGAGATTTCCAGCCGAATCTACCCATCCTACAGCAAGTTTGAGCCCCAGGAGGTATCTGAGACCCTTCCTTTGAAGACCCTGGAAAATTTGAGGACTTCTCTGCCATCGCAGGACATCCAGCACCTGGCAAACAGCTTTGGACAGATGGGCGAAACCCCCAAGAGGTGGGATGAGAGGGAAGGGTGTAGTTGAAGATCTTTCCCAAAGAATGTGGTGTGTGGGCTTCCCTGGGGGTCCAGTGGCTAAGACTCTTCCCTCCCAATGCAGGGGGCCCCAGGTTCTATCCCTGGTCAGGAAACTAGATCCCGCAGGCAACAACTAAGAGTTTGCATGCCACAAGTAAAGATCCTTCATGTCACAACTAAGACCTGATGCAGTCAAATAAAAAGATTTTTTAAATGCAGTGGGCTTCCCTGAGGGCTCAGTGGTGAAGAATCTGCCTGAAAATGCAGGAGACACAGGTTCAATCCCAATCCAGGAGGATCCCACATGCCGTGGAGCAATTAAAAGCCTCGTGCCGCAACTCCTGAGCCTGTGTTCTAGAGCCTGGGAGCCGCAGCTACTGAAGCCCACGTGCTTGGAGCCTGTGCTCTGCAACAAGGAAGGCCGCTGCAGTGAGAAGCCCGTGTATAGCAACTAGAGAGATGCCCCTGCGCGTGGCAACTGGAGAAAAGCCCACGCAGCAATGAAGACCCAGCACAGCCAAAACTAAATGCATAAATAAATTTTTTAAAAAATGAATGCAGTGTGAACACCCTAGAATCTTTATAAAGGTCAGTGTGCTGGGGCTTATCACCAGACCAGCTCCTGGCACTGGGAAAATATCAAATGAGCAAACCCCAGGAGAAGACAGCCCTGCTTGTGGAGGCTTGAAGGGTTAAGGACCCCAGGGGCAAAGTCTCTTTTATCATCAGATGGGCTGCAAGAGGAGGGGAGCCTATTGAGTTATTCCCCAGACTCTCCCCTCTGCACAGCTTCTCCTGAGGGTCAGTTGCAGCCAAATCTGTCTCTGTTTATGGGTCAGAGATGGAAGGAGGAAACTAGCCTTGACTGTGCATCCTCCACAAACCAGATCTTTTGCATATATCATCTCAGGTCATCCTCTCAAAAGACTCTTGGCCGAAGAACAACTAACATAATAAGCATCTGATTGGGGTTACAGTTGCATTGCTCTGATAAAGACCCTGCTCGAATTCCTTAAAAAACTGGAAAGAGAACTGCCATATGACCCAGGAATCCTACTGATGGTCATACACACCGAGGAAACCAGTATTGTAAGAGACACGTGTACCCCAGTGTTCATCACAGCACTGTTTACAATAGCTAGGACACGGAAGCCACCTAGACGTTCATCGGCAGATGAATGGATAAGAAAGCTGTGGTGCATATACACAATGGAGTATGACTCAGCTATGAAAAAAGAATGCGTTTGAATCAGTGCTAATGAGGTAGATGAAACTGGAACCTATTATACAGAATGAAGTAAGTCAGAAAGAAAAACACCAATACAGTATATTAACACACATATATGGAATTTAGAAAGATGATAATGATGACCCTATAGGAGAGACAGCAAAAGAGACACAGATGTAAAGAACAGACTTTTGGACTCTCTGGGAGAAGGTGAGGGTGGGATGGTTTGAGAAAATAGCATTGAAACATGTATATTACCATATGTGAAATAAATGGCCAGTCCAGGTTCGAAGCATTAGACAGGGTGCTCAGGGCTGGTGCACTGGGATGACCTTGAGGGATGGGGTGGGGAGGGAGGTGGGAAGGGGTTCAGGATGGGGAGCACATCTACACCCATGGCTGATTCACGTGAATGTATGGCAAACACCACCACAATATTGTAAAGTAAAGTGAAAGAAAGTGAAGTCACTCAGTTGTGTCCAACTCTTTGCAACCCCATGGACTATAACCTATCAGGCTTCTCCATCCATGGGATTTTCCAGGCAAGAGTACCAGAGTGGGTTGCCATTTCTTTCTCCAGGGGATCTTCCTGACCCAGGGATCAAACCCAGGTCTCCCACATTGCAGGCAGACACTTTATCCTCTGAGCCACCAGGGAAACCCACAATTAGCCTCCAATTAAAATTTAAAAATTAATTTACAAAAAAGAAAAACGACCCTGCTCTAGCTGCCCCAACCATCAGCAAAGTCAGCTGACCACTCCTTAAAGAGCTCCTGTCACCCACAGGAGTGGACTGAATTTTATCTCAGATTCCCAGGTCTAGGACAACCTGGGCGGGCTGGCAATCAGATAATTAAGCAGGAACTAACAACTCAAAGGAACCAAGAGTTTGGATTCCTGCACATTTTTAAGAAGGTTTTTTAAGGAAGGCTTTGAATGGCCTTTGTCTAAACTAGGAGTTCTCAAAGCATGAACCCTGGACCCATAGCATTGACATCACCTGGGAACAAGTTAGAAATCCAAATATCACTATCTTTAAAAGATATTTGCATCCGCATGTTCACTGCAGCATTACTTACAGCAAATAAGATGGAAGCAACCCGAGTGTCCATCAACAGATGAATGGATTAAAAAAAGATGTGAAACAGATAAATAGATAAATATAGGTACAGATGTAGACACAGATATATACACATATAATGGAATATTATTCAGCCATAAAAAAGAAGAAAAGCTTGCTATTTACAACAGATGAATTGGACCTTGAAGGCATTATGCTAAGTAAATCAGACAAAGAAAAAACTGTATAATCTCACTTATATATAGAATCTTAAAAAAAAAAAAAAAACTGAACTTGTAGATACAGAGAATAGATTAGGTGTTTCCAGAGACAGAGGATGGGGTAAAAGCAAAATAGATGAGGTATTGAAAGTCACAAACTTCCAGTTATAAGATAAATAAGTTCTGGGATGTAATGTATAGCAGGGTTTTTTTTTTTTTTTTTTAACAAACACAAATTCTTGAACTCTACCCTAGACCTGGGGCTTCACAGGTGGCTTAGTGGTAAAGAATCCACCTGCAGTCAGGAGACATGGGTTTGATCCCTGGATCGGAAAGATCCCCTGGAGAAGGAAATAGCAACCCACTCCATTATTCTTGCCAAGGAAATCCCATGGAAAGAGGAGACTGATGGGCTACAGTCCATGGGGTCACAAATGAGTCATATATGACTTAGAGACTAACAACACCCTAGACCTAGTGAATCAAACATTCTGAGGATGTGGCCCAGCAGTCTCCACTTTCCACAAGGCCTGTATATGATTCTGACACGCGGGTGTGTTTAAGAACCAGTGCTCTAAACCTGGGAGCTCAGGTTAATGGCACCTGTTTCTTGTCAAAGGGACTAAGGGCCTCAGAGTCAGATAGCTAGAGCCCTTTGAACGTAGGCGGGCTCCCTCCCACCTCCCCATCTGCAGGGCCACACCCCAGCCCTGCCTGGCCCTGCAGCCTGGTCTCAGCTGGGATACGCAGGGACACTCTGGCCTCTGGACTTTGGGGGACACTGGGGACGGTTGTGTCTTGGGAGTTCTTGCTCCTCTTGGAAGCTGCCACCAGGAAGACAGGGGACTCTGTTCAAGAAATGCCCAGAACCCCAGCCTGGGGTTTTCGCAAGACTAACCCCCACAGAGTGAAACACTCAATCAGGCTACCCCCAGGAGCCTGGCAGGAAGCAAACACAAAACACCTCTGGCCCAACCCAGGGGTGCTGAGCCAGGGGGTGCCTGTCACATCTGAGGAGGCCCAGAGGTGCCAGCTCGGCTGTTGGACTTGGAGGGCAGTACAGTGCCACCAGCTGATGGATGGCTTTCCAATGAGGGCGCTGTGTAGGCTACCAGCTGTGCCAGTACAGGCTGGCGATCAGCATGGCTGCACGCTCCCCTCCCACACGTACCGGGAACATCACACCTCCCACGAGCAGCAATTAATCTGTGTGGGAGACAGGCCGGGACAGACAGGACCAGGGAGCTGCCAGTAAGTCACTGCGCCCTGTCTGCCCCACCTGGATGGTCGGCCAGGCTCTCAATACACGCAGTCTACCAGCCAGTGATGCCACCAGCCTGCCTTCATCAGCAACCCTGGGGGTAGGCAAACAGTGGGGGTACTCTGGTGATAAACTGAGAGCCAACAGGTACAGGGTCAAATCCCAGCTCTGCCACTGACAAGCTATGAGGCCTTCAGCAAGTTTTGTCATGTCTCTAGGCTTCATTTTCCACCCGTGGAAACCTGCAACCTCTCAGAGTTAGGATGAGAAGACGGGGAGTTTGGGATGGACATGTACACACTGCTGTATTTAAAATGAATAACCATTGAGGTCCTACTGTATAGCACAGGGAATTCTGCTCAGTGTTTTGTGGCAGCCTGGATGGTTGGGGAATTTGGGAGAGAATGGATACATGTATATATATGGCTGAGTCCCTTTGCTGTCCACCTGAAACTATCGCAACATTGTTAATTGGCTATACCCCAAAACAAAATAAAAAGTTTGAAAAAAAATGAAAGAAGAGAAAGAAATGACTCATGTGAAGTCCCTGGAAGACACAGAGCAAATAGTGATGTCTCTCCTCTGTCCCCAGCAGTCCACCTAGACACAGGGGTTCTCTCAGGAAACCCCACAGGATTACTAAATAAGCACAGAGCGCCTCCCCCAGTCCAGTGAGGTCCCCCCACAAAAGGAAGAGTTGGAGAGCAGATATCTTTCTATGAATCATTCACTGTGGAAACAGCCTAATGGAGGCAAAGAAAGGAGCTCCGTGCAGTCAGCTTGGGTCCAGCTGGTCTCCCGTCCCCTGCCTCATCCTGCCCAGCCCACAAACCAGAGCCCCAAGAGGTGACCTCTAGAAGAAATTCTAGATCACAGCCCTGCCCTATTTTTACAGCCCCACGTGGATCCTTAAGGCCGACAGAGCGAAGTAAAGAGGCCTCAGCGTGGCCTTCAATGTCAGATTCGAATCTTCTGAGTCTCACCCCTCACCATGAACCTCCCCCTGCCAGCTACCCAGAAAACAGTGCCATTCCCAGAATGCACCAGGACATTGCAAGACTGTCTCTTTGCACATACTGTCCTCCTACCTGAAAAGCCTTCCCTGAGCTCTTATTCATTTAAAGCATTGACTCTCTGTGACTCAACTTTAGAACAACATCCTCTGATGCCCCTGCCACAATCATAAGTAGTTACATTGGCTTTCTTACACCCGACACAACTATCTATCAAGGTCTTCTACCTGTAAATATCTATTTGATTTGGGGTCCTGTCCATCACTGAGCCGAGTCCCTCCAGTTCAGGGACCATATTTGATTTCTCTCACATCTCTAGCTCCTGCAGGGCACCTGGCACATGCTCTATAATGTTTCAGTAACTTCAGTGTGGTGCTTACTTATAGCCATATAATAATACCCATCACACCGTGAACTAATGATTAATGAAGCCACAGATGACTGACCCACAATGAGGAGAGAGATAAAATAAGATCCTGACAGACCTGGTCATCTCCAGCCCTGAGTCCCAAGGTTCAAGATGTCTCAAATTAGAGGGTAGTGTGCTGACCCCTCATGCCCCTCACTGTATTAGCTAATGTCCAATTCTGACTCAGTTTACCCTTCTGTGGTCAAACCTAAAAACCACTCGGAAACAGTACCTTTAGTCATGGGTACTTAAATCAGTGCCCTCCTAGAACAGTCAGAGTGTCATCAACCTCCTGAGAACCTCAGACCAGCAGCTACTGTACCTTCATGATCAGCCCTTCCCCTGATCCAAGTGGCCCCAGAGATCATCAGAAATTTAGAGAATCAAAGAGCCCCAGGAACAGAAAGGAATTCTATTAGGGTGCAACTCATCTGTCTATTCATTTGGTGTTTATTTTTATAGTCTTCTTCCCCAGCTTGAATGCTTCTAACAACAAGGAACTAACCACCTCTTCAGTTCAGTTCAGTCACTCAGTCAGGTCCGACTCTTTGCGACCCCATGAATCGCAGCACGCCAGGCCTCCCTGTCCAGCACCAACTCCCAGAGTTCACTCAGACTCACGTCCATCGAGTCAGTGATGCCATCCAGCCATCTCATCGTCTGTCGTCCCCTTCTCCTCCTGCCCTCAATCCCTCCCAGCATCAGAGTCTTTTCCAATGAGTCAACTCTTCGCATGAGGTGGCCAAAGTACTGGAGTTTCAGCTTTAGCATTGTTCCTGCCAAAGAACACCCAGGACTGATTTCCTTTAGAATGGACTGGTTGAATCTCCTTACAGTCCAAGGGACTCTCAAGAGTCTTCTCCAACACCACAGTTCAAAAGCATCAATTCTTCAGTGCTCAGCTTTCTTCACAGTCCAACTCTCACATCCATACATGACCACTGGAAAAACTATAGCCTTGACTAGACATACCTTTGCTGGCAAAGTAATGTCTCTGCTTTTCAATATGCTATCTAGGTTGGTCATAAATTTTCTTCCAAGGAGTAAGTGTCTTTTAATTTCATGGCTGTAATCACCATCTGCAGTGATGCTGGACCCCCCCCCCCAAATAAAGTCTGACACTGTTTCCACTGTTTCCCCATCTATTTGCCATGAAGTGATGGGACCAGATGCCATGATCTTCGTTTTCTGAATGTTGAGCTTTAAGCCAATTTTTTCACTCTCCTCTTTCACTTTCATCAAGAGGCTTTTTAGTTCCTCTTCACTTTCTGCCATAAGGGTGGTGTCATCTGCATATCTGAGGTTATTGATATTTCTCCCAGCAATCTTGATTTCAGCTTGTGCTTCTTCCAGCCCAGCGTTTCTCATGATGTACTCTGCATATGTCAAATAAGCAGGGTGACAATATACATCCTTGATGTACTCCTTTTTCTATTTGGAACCAGTCTGTAATGATATCTTATTCCATCCTTGGTCAGTCAACCTCCTGGATGCCTCCAGATCCTCCAGTTTTCTGTAGATCAGTGTTCTCATCTCCTCAAGTCTCCTTCTTTCATAAAATGAGGAAGCAAGCATTGTTCCCCAAATCTTGACAGATTTTTGAAGGAAGTGAAGTGGTTCACCTTTCACCTGGATACACCGAATATGCATGCAAGCAAGCTCTGTTGCATCCAGTTCTTTGCAACCCCTGTGGACTGTAGCCTGCCAAGCTCCCCTGTCCATGGAATTTCCCAGGCAAGAATACTAGAGGGGATTGCCATTTCCTGCTCCAAGGGATCTTCCCAATCCAAAGATTGAATCTGCATGTCCTGCATCTCCTGCATTACAGGAAAATTCTCTACCACTGAGTCATGAGAAGTCCCACCCCTGGGCTGTTACAGAGTTATTTGTTACTACCTCCAGCTGCCCCACTGACCTGCCAGAGAAAACGACAGACTGATGTCTCAAAAAACCATTGTGTCTGGGTCTGGATTCCAGATTCTTTTATAGATCAGTGATGGGGGTAGTTGAGGAAACAAAGTAAAAAGGCCATTAATCTTGCAAGTATCTCTTAGAATGGCAAGCCCCAGACAGGGGATGTGTTAATTTCTTCCTTCCTTCCATCTGCAGGTGGACAGGGTTCTGAACAAAGGCACTTTGACAGTCAGGCAGAGGGCCAGGATTCTCTGATGCAGGCCCTTCTGTGTGAATATAATAACAAAAGCAATGAAAAGCAAGTCGAATAAACAGTTCCAACCTGAGATGGAATTAACTCTTCCCCGCAACAGTTCTAACACTCTCCTTCTACTGAATTCTCATTCTACGCCCAGTATTTCAGCTCTTGTGTATTTCCATTAACACTGTCTGAGAGGGAACTGGCTTGGGGGGTCCATAGCACCCTGATTAGTTATATGAAGTCAAGCATGAAATAGAAGCCCCAAGACATTAAAGGCATGCTAAGATAAGCTGGAGCTTCCCTCATCAGGATTTGGGTCATTGCTCTGCATCCCAATGCAAGACCCTCCACTATTCTTGTGCTGATTCATTTTTTAAGATTTGGTCCCACACAGGTAGCCAAGGTCTTTTCAGATACTGATTCTTTCATCCAACCTCTTCACACTTTTTATTTTTCATCTCTATTTCATCTGTGAATCTCACCAGTGGATTTTCTATCTCTTCATCCAAATCATTCGTTAAAAATGCTAAATAGGGGCTTCCCTGGTGGCTCGGGGGTAAAAAATGCACCTGCCAATTCAGGAAACACAGGTCAGATCTGGGAAGATCCCACAGGCCACAGACCAACTTAGCCTGTGCACCGCAATTCTGGAGCCCAGGAGCCTCAACTACTGAGCTTGTGTGCAGCAACTACTGAAGCCTGCTTGCCTAGAACCAGTGCTCCACGGCAAGAGAAGCCGCAGCGATGAGAATCCCGCCACCACAACTAGAGAGCAGTCCCTGCTCTCTGCAACTTGAGAAAACCCGCGAAACAAGGGAGACCCAGGACAGCCGAAAACACGTATGAATTAAAATGCTAAATAGGATCGGGAGTGAAATCGAGCCCTTAGGCGCTCCAGTAGAGACCTCTCTGCAGGGTAATATCCATTCTAATCTGTTCTAAACAGGTAAAGCTAGTTATTTATCTATTGGGATTTTCTAAACTCCAGTCCATATTCTCTGTCTTCTCCCTAAGAATAGCTGAAGATTCTTTTACAAGTCCTGCTGAAACTCTGCTGAACCCCAGATCAACAATCTACTTCATGGAGCAGATATTGCTATAGATTACTCGTAGGCCAGCCAACACTCATTCTTGCTGACTTTTGCAGGAAGATAGTGCACCAAAATACCAACTACTTTGCTCCGTTTCCCTTGAAAATCGCAGTGGCCATGTGAATTATTCTGGCCAGTGAGGTCAAGGTGGAAATTATTGGGTGGACCAGCCCTCTTGACATCATGACTAAAAACCCAAGTCAGTCACAAACTCACCTCAGCCCTAAAGTCAGGAGTCTTTGAAATCAATGCTAGAGACCACCTGCCTCAGCTAAAACAAGTTGAGTTTCATGTGTCAACTTCACTTGGATGCCCAAATATTCAGTTAGACATCATCTCTGAATGTTCCTAAGAGAGCATTTTTGAATGGGATTAACATTTGAATTGGCAAACTAAGGAAAAATTATTTTGGATGGGCCTCATCCAATCAATTGAAGGGCTGAATAGGACAAAATTGCCGACCCTCCCTCAACTAACAGACAATTCCTCCTGTATGATTATCTTCAAGCCAGGGGGTCAGTGTTTCCTGACTACAAATTTAAACAGAAACATCCGCTATTCCCAGGTCTTGAGACTCCTGATCTTCAGTTTTGAAACTATACCATCAATTCTCTTGGGTCGCTAGATAGCTAAATAATAGATGAACAGATAAATCCTATCAGTTCTGTTTCTCTCCAGGCAGCACTGTAGGTCTGTCCCTGCAAGGGAGAAGGAGGTGAAGGAGGAATAGATATGAAGAGTCTTGGACTACGTGTTAATCCCAGTTGCCAGGAGGATTCAGAGTCCTCAAGCCAAAGTGGCCTGGAGGAGGACCCGGCATACTACAAGAGTAGGGCTGCATTCGTAACCCTGTTCTGGTCAGTCACTGCTGGGAACAGGCCATGAGAAGTGTAACCCTGGCCCAAACACGGTGATGGCTTCACTGAGATAGCAGCTGGGTCATCAGTCAGTTGTGTTTCCACAGCTGACGAATTTTTATGGCCATCACAGAAGACCTTTCATACATCTTGGAGGATTTCTTACTCACCCTTCCCCCCAGGTTGCAAGATGCTTTAGGGTATTGCGTCTAAAGCATATTGACATATACTTGACATCTCTTTGACAATATCTCTGGGTTCCGCACGCATATTTCAGGGCACCAGTGAAAGTCCCTTTCAAAACCCTGTTTTAAGCCAAATGAAAACTTTTGAAATGTGCCAAATTTGTACCTAAAATTGTTAGTCCTAGTTACTTCCCTAGTTACAATTTAGCAACAAATAATAAAAACAAACAAGCCAAATGTTATTTTTGGTAGGTTAGAATACATTTAAAAAAACATAATTCATAAAATTTGAAAGAGATGAATTAGTAGGAAGAAAATATTAGTAGAATTTTTTTGTAATCCAATAGTTGGGTCTTAAAGGAAAAGCAACAATTGCGTAGATAAAATCATCAGCTAGTTTAGATTTTAAATAATTCCCAGACAAAACACAAATATTCTGAAACAGGAATGAGATTAGAAAAGAAGTTAAAAGAAAATTACAAGTGCCTCACTTAAGTAGTGTTGCCTGGGAGGCCTTGCCAAAGAGGTGACATTCAACCTGAGACTTCAGTGGGAAGAGGTCTGCAAAGACCTTGGAGAAGGCACTTTCAGGTGCAAACAAGCTTAGATACTTGAGGAACAGAAAGAAGGCCACATCCAGATGAGAAACCGAGATGCTGAGGTCTTAAACATCTTGCCTAAGCCCACTCTGCTGGTAAAGGGTGAAGTTGGGGCCTGAACCCAGAAGTTCTAACCCAAGAATCTGCACTTATCACCACTACATTATGGAATTTCTCTTAGACACTTCCACATGCCCTAAGAATTAACAGTGGAACTTCCTTAGTGGTCCAATGGCTTAGACTGTCTGCTTCCAATGCAAGGAGTCTGGGTTCTATCCCAGGTCAGGGAACTAGATCCCACGCTCCACAACTAGAGATCCTGTATGCTGCAGCTAAGACGCAGCACGCCAAATAAATAAACAAACAAATAAATATTTTTAGAAAAAAGAAGAAGAAAAGAATTAACAGTGATACTGGCCAGTTGCTTTTTAGTTGTCTTTTCCTGAGTGGGCCTCCAGAAGGGTCTCCAGGTCAGCCCCTGGAGCACTGGGGTCCAGGAAATGGCATCCACTGATCTGCCCAGGCCCCAAGGGACAAAATCAAGGCAGAGTCAGCGTCCAGCCCTTCTGGTACAGCCACCCAAGCAGGATGGACTGAACTAAGGTGATGTACTCAGGGCGCAAAACTTAAGGAGATGCTCGCTCATTTTTTTTTAATGGAAGTATAGTCGATTTACAGTGTTGTGCTGATTTCTGCTGGACAGTAAAGTGATTCAGTAGGAAATGGCAACCCACTCCAGTATTCCTGCCTGGAGAATTCCATAGACAGAGGAGCCTAGGATGCTACAGTTCACGGGGTCCCAAAGACTCAGACACCACTGAGTGACTAACACACACATAGTTGATTTACATTGTTGTGCCAATTTATGCTGTACAGCAAAGTGATTCAGATATACATATATACTCTCTTTTTTTTTTCTTTTCTACTATAGTTGATCATAAGATACTGAATATAATTCTCGGTGCCATATGCATTCCTTTTTTTAGGTTTCTTGGTTTGTTTCTGCTTTTGTTTGGTAGTCTGGCATACAGGATCTTAGTTCTCAACCAGGCCCCCTTGCAGGAGAAGTGTGGAGTCCTAACCACTGGACCGCATGGAAATTCTCTTTTCCTTTTTTTTTTTTTTGGCTATACCAGCAACTGTTACTGTTACTCCTGCATTTGTGATGTCAAACCCCAGTTCATGTGCCTGATGCAGTGAAGCCAAACAAACTAAAAACACCAGAGTTTGGAGCAGAGAAATGGTTACTGCAGGGCCAAGCAAGGAGAATGGGAGGCTCGTGCTCAAAAGACCTAAACCCCTCGATGGTTTGGTGGCGAAGAGTTTTTATAGGCAAAATCCCAGGGGAGGGCCACAGAGGGTGTGACTTTCCTCAGATAGGTTGGTGATGAGGCTACAGGGTGATGTTCCAGGCATTTCAATCATCAGCCATGTGGTTCCAACCTTTAGTCTGTGGTCCACAAGCTGATGCTCAGCCTGAAATTACCAACCTCCACCTGGCTGGGGCCTTAGGTCCTATAGAGGGGCTCAGAGATGGGCATCAGGTCGCTTGAACATCCCTTGAGGAGGAGCCAGGTCCCTGCCCCATCGCTGCGCTGTTGTTTCTGCGCTGCTCTCCCTTGTTTCTACATTCCCTGGCTCCTCCAAGTAGTAACTGAATCTGCCCTTTGGAACTCAGAGAAGCCCTAGGAGCCTGAAGCCTTTTTCCTACAAACAAGAAACAGGAGACATAGAAAGGTTTTTGCACGTGGGAGGGGCCCCACAGGGCCCTGCTGGGTTTTATTTGCACGGTCTCCTTGAATTTAGCACCCTGGGCTCCTCACATGCCTCACCCTAGCCCCAGTCCTGCACCTGCGCCAGAAGCAGGATGCTACCCAGAGCCCTTCAACAGGCAGGAGCTAGTCATTCTGGTGGCCTCCCACTGGCTTCCACTCCATCCCCTCGGCTGCATCATTATGCCAGGTCACCTGGGCTCAGCTGGGTCTGTCCCTAATACTCTGCGGCTGAGGTCACAGCACACCCTGTGTCCCAGACCATCCCAGTCAGGACCATGTGTGGGCTCAGCAAGTCCTCCATCAAGGTGGCTCCCCCAGCCAGGAGCTCACGAGGACTGTGTGTGTCCCTCAGAATGACAGCTCTTTTATCACTGATGTCACAGCAAGAGCCACAGAAGGAGGCAAGTGATAAGACTGTAAAGTCCTGTCTCCAGAAATGCCAACCAACCTTTGCTGACACCACACCTGGACCTCCAGTCCTTCTGCCAACTTCCCCATTGTTTTATTATAATGAGCAACAAGCTCATTAATAACCCTTCCCCCTGAAGTCCCTGCCACAGGGGGGACCAGCAGGTGCAAGGGGCTGACAATTAGTCCTTTACAATGCATGGTTGGCAATAAACTCACTCTGAAGCTGCGACAGCCAGGACCTGGCTGCAGGTAGTGTCTGCAGTCACTAGAGTAATTAAAGGCAGAGGCACAGGCTGGAGAGCGTGTGTGTTAACCCTTGAAAAGCCACTGAGCCTAGAATTCTTGGAAAACTGAGAGCATCAAAAAAAAAAAAAAAAGAAGAAGAAGCATTTCACATGCTCTAGAAGAAAATGTCCAACTTCTATCTCAGTCTCCCTGCTGTGCTTCTCTTCAGTAAATCAGGTCCTTATCATCACCTCTATGAAAACACCCCAAAACTTGATACCTTCACTATCTTCTCACTCCTACATTTCCAGTGGGTTCTGGGGCAGTCTATTGGCATCAGTCCAAAACTGAGACATCTGAATGTAAATACTGGGACCTTTCCCAATAAAGAACAGCCTGGGGCTCAAAGGACAATCATGACGTTAGGAGTAGGTACTATGGAGAAAAGAGAAGTTCTCCAGCTATAGCTCAGCAGGGGGTTAGGACATTAAACAGAAATGGAAATCATGAATGTCTAATGAACCCAGTCTTCCCAGTTGTATGGCTTTCTCCAGTGGTAGGACTGACCGGGGAGTGTAGCACAGAAGTCCTGAAGTGGTGTATGGCCCATGGGACCTAGATGGCATCTGGGAAAGAATAGACTCAGGAAGAACTGATAAAAACATGAATATAAATATTCATGGGGGAGTTCCCTAGCAATCCAGTAATTAGGACTTCGTGCTCTCACTGCCGAAGGCTCAAGTTCAATTCCTGGTCAGGAACTAAGATCCCACAAGCCATGCAGTGTGGCACAAAAAAAAAAAAAAAAAATCTTTTTAATTTTTTTAATTTAAAAAATAAAAATAGTCATGGCTTCAGAGTAAGGTCAAAAAGGCAAATCGATGAGAGTGAAGAAAAGGAAGAGGAAGGAGAACAGAGAAGGAACTCTGAGAAGCTAAGATTTCAGAGGTCAAGAGTTCAGATGTGATGACCAGATCCATTCCATAGCCATGAGTATGGTTACCTGTCAAGAGAGCCATCACATTGCGTAACTCCAAGGACCAACGATCATACAGAATTCAGTGAAGCTGTGCAATGTGATGGCCCTGGTGGCTGAAGAAGACTTAACGTGAAGGTCGTTGGAGCTGAGGAGACCAAGGGAAGGTGAGGCAAGGGCACTGAATGGGTGGCATACATGAGAACTGAAGATGCCCTGGACGATGGTGGAATTCAGGACAGAAAGGGAGACTAGGATACAGAAAAGGTATGACCTTGACCCCAAGCAAGCCTGACCTCAAATACAGTTCCACCAATTGCTCATTGTATACCCTTACAGTAAATCGCTGAACTCCTCAGGGTTTCTGATGCCTCACATTTAAAATGTAATCATGTACTTAACTTCAGGATGGTAATGAGAATTTTTAAAGATGTTTTACGTGCAGTAGGGGGCTGTTCTTAGACTTGTTTGCTGTCAGATCAGTTCCTCCCTATTCCCCTGCTTTTCTCTCTAACAAAGAGAGCTGGCTTCTGAGTCAGATCCAAGGTCAGATGGTTTCCAGCAGGGCTGAACCAGTGGGAGGTATGGGTGGGAGATTGAAAGGCAAAAGGAAAGCAAAATCAGTATTTCTCATCACTTCCTTCCTCCCTTCTCAGGCAACATCTCTAGCAAGAGCTGAATCTCCTCCATTGTTTCAGCTCCAGTAAAACAAATCATTTTAGGCTCCAACTTCTGCCCCCAAGCTCTGATAATCCCATCTTCTTCCTTTGTCTCTCTAGCCCTGCCAGTTGGAGCAGCTTTCTGCTATGGCATGAATTCCTGATGGCCTCACCATTTCCTGTTTAGCTTCTCAACTTTTCCATCACCTGTGTAATCAATTCCCTAATTAAATTCTCTCTGTTGTAAATATTTACAGTGGTTTCTGTTTTCCTCGCTGGACTTAACTAGTACAAGTGCCTGGTGTCATGCTTGGCACATAAGGGGCACTTAAATAGCTTGTACTTATTATAATTATGTTTAGATTGCTATTAACACTTCATTGCCCAAGCCCTTAGTATGTATTCAGTCCACCAAAGATGGCAGCCAGGATGATAACAAGATGGCATAACAAGCTGCCATGTCTTCTAAGAACAGAAGTAGCTAATGGATCATTACTGCTACTGTTGTTGCTAAGTCGCTTCAGTCGTGTCTGACTCTGTGCAACCCCACAGACGGCAGCCCACCAGGCTCCCCCGTCCCTGGGATTCTCCAGGCAAGAACACTGGAGTGGGTTGCCATTTCCTTCTCCAATGCATGAAAGTGAAAAGTGAAAGTGAAGTCACTCAGTCGTGTCCGACTCTTCGCAATCCCATGGACTGTAGCCTACCAGGCTCCTCCATCCATGGGGTTTTCCAGGCAAGAGTGCTGGAGTGGGGTGCCATTGCCTTCTCCAATGGATAATTACAGGGGCATATTATTTACTTGAACCTTAGAATCTGCCTGCAATACAGGAGACCCTGATGGGATTCCTGGGTCAGGAAGATCCACTGGAGGAGGGACAGGATGCCCACTCCAGTATTCCTAGGCTTTCCTTGTGGCTCAGGTAGTAAAGAATCTACCTGCAATATGAGAGACCCGGGTTCAATTCCTGGGTCAGGAAGATCCCCTAGATAAGAGAAAGGCTACACACGCCAGTATTCTGGACTGGAGAATTCTATGGACTGTATAGTCCACGGCGTCACAAAGAGCCAGACACGACTGAGTGCCTTTCACTTTCACTTTGAACCTCACCTCTGGAACCGTGGGCTTCCCTGGTAGCTCAGCTGGTAAAGAATCTGCCTGCAATGTGGTAGACCTGATTCCATCCTTGGATAGGGAAGATCCCCTGGAGAAAGGAACGGCTACCCACTCCAGTATTCTGGCCTGGAGAATTCTATGGACTGTATAGTCCATGGGGTCACAAAGAGTCGGAGACAACTAAGCGACTTTCACTTTCAATTTCTGGAACAGGCACTGAGGACTTTGACTTTATATCCCTGGTACCTATCACAGGGGCTGGCACAGAGCAATTCTTCAAAATAATGGTTATTAGACTGACTTGAAGTCTTTCTAGCTATGTAGTCAGAACAGCATCTATTTATGAGTCAGGAGACCCCTGAGTTCAGGTTGCAGGCTCTCACCTGTGTATCCACTGAATTTTTGAAAATTAGGGAAATTAGGAAATTTAGGAAAATTAAGGAGGTCCAGGATTAAAAAGGCAAGATGAATAGGACACTCTCATCTCCAGCATAAAATCTAAAGATATGCCAAGAAAACCCAGAAATCAAAATACCTACTACTATAATGTAGTATTTTTTTAAAAAACATCCTTAATGCAAAAATCTATGATAAATAAAATAGCAAAATTTGAATAAAGACAGGATTAGTATTTCTGATTTTTCCTTTTGCATCAGGATCCAAGATGGCTCAGCACAGCCCTGACTGTAACCGAGTCACTGCCTCTTGTCGTTCCTTCACTGTTTCCTCAGGGACCTGATGTCACTAGAGCTAAAGTGCAAGCCTCCCTCCCACCCCCGACCACACTCCTCCTCCAGACACACACACTGCTGTCTTTTGGCTCTGGAGCAGGGACGGTGTCTGTCCTATTCCCTGCTGTAACTGCCTGGCACATACGAGACGCAAATTCATGTGTATGATGAATGAACGTGTAAATCCTCTCCTCTGAGTTGGGGAGATTCCATCAGGGTCACCACTAAGATATTCTAACAAGGCACCTTTGGGGAAAAAAAAAAAAAAAAACATTCCAACTCACTAGGAATCAAAGAAATGTAAACTGAAACAATAAAGTGCCATTTTTCACTGCTAGAATTAGCAAAGATTTAGGAGATTGACGATACCCAATATTGACGTGGAAATCAAGAAAAGGGCACTCCTATCCACTGCTGCTAGGGCTGCAAATTAATATAGTGGCTCTGGAAAGCAATTTGGCAATATGTAACAAAAGCCCTTCAAAAGTACATTGCTTTTGACCTAGCAATCCCACTTCAAAGAATTTATCCTAAGGAAATAATTAGGCAAGTGCCAGAAGATATATCTTCCAAGGTATTTCATCATAGTACTGTTTCTAACAAGAGCGTGCAAGCAGCCTAAAGATCCAGAATTTTGGACTTACTAATATTATTAATAAATGTTAATAAAAAATAAAGCTATCACATGATGGAATATTACACAGCCATTTTAAAATCATGATGTGGCTCTATATATACTTAAGCCAGAAGGTTGCTCACATTGTATTAAATGGAGTAACAGATTATAAAATATATACATAATGTAACCACCACTTTTAAAAAGACAAGAATATCTGGAAGGCTGAATACTAACAGTGGTTATCTCTAGGTTGTTGTTGTTTAAAGATTAAGTTGTGTCTGACTCTCTTACAATCTCATGGACTATAGCCCACCAGGCTCCTCTGTCCATGGCATTCTCCAGGCAAGAACACTGGAGTGGGTTGCCATTTCCTTCTCCAGGGGATCGTCCCAACCTAGGGATCAAACTCACCGCTCCGGCATTGGCAGGCAGTTTCTTTACCACTGAGCCACCAGTAAAACCCTATCTCTAGGTAGCAGGATATTAAATAATTTTAATTTTCTTAAGATTTTATTTTTCAAAGCAGTTATAGGTTCATATTGAAATTGAGAGGGAAAAAAGAGATTTCCCATATACCTCATCCCCACACATGCATAACCTCCTCCATTAACAATGAAAGTGAAAGTGTTAGTCACTCAGTCGTGTCCTACTCTATGTGACACCATGGACTGTAGCCCACCAGGCTTGTCTGCCCGTGGGATTTTCCAGGCAAGAATACCGGAGTGTGTTGCTATTTCCTTCTCCAGGGGATCTTCCCAAAACCGGGATCAAACCCACATCTCCTGTCTCCTGTGCTGGCAGGCCGATTCTTTACCACCGAGTCACCAGAAAAGAATTCCAAAATCTCAACAATAAGAAAACAAACAACCTGATCTTAAAATGGGTCAAAGAGTTTAACAGACATCTCAGCAAATAAGATATGCAGATGAAAAGCATACAAGGGGGCTTCCCCAGTGGTTGAGGGGTTAAGCCTCCACGCTTCCACTGCAAGGGGCAAGGGTTTGATCCCTAGTTGAGGAACTAAGATCCCACAGGCAGCACTGCTTGGCCAAAAAAAAAAAAACAGAAAACAAAGGAAAAAAAGCTTAAAAATAGATGCTGCACACAGTATGTCATCAGGGAAATGGAAATTAAAACAACAATGAGATATCATTATATACCTAATAGAATGGACAAACTTCAGAACACTGACACCACCAAACGCTGGCAAGGAAGTGGAACAATAGGAACTCTCACTCATTGCTGGAGGGGATAGAAAATAGTTCAGCCACTTTGGGCACAGACTGTACGCTACCCATTACGTCTGTGCCTGTTTGTCCCATACCAGGGTTACTTATCTTCTGCAAGCCTGCTTCTTCCTCATCTTCTAGAAGCAAAATGATATTGACTGCTTGGGGTCCATTCTTCAGGAGGGATAAAACACCCAGTTTTGGAAGGCCCGAGGGCCTCTGTGAGATGGGGCAGCATATATTATCCAATGCCAGGTCAAAATGGCTCCTGGATATGAAAAGATGCTCAACATCACTCATCATCAGAGAAATGCAAATTAAGACCCCAAATGAGATTATCTTCTCACAGCTGCCAGAATGGCTATCACCAAAAAAAGACCACAAATAACATATGTTAGTGAGGGTGTGGAAAAGAGGGAACACTTGCACACTGGTGGTAAGAATGTAAGCTGGTGCTGCCAGTGTGCAGGTTCCTCAGAAAACTAAAAGTAGAACCATCATATGATCCAGCAATCCCACTCCTGGTTATATATCCAAAGAAAATGAAAATATTTCTTCTTTTGAAAAAGAACATTCAAAAAGATACAGGCACCCCCAATGTTCATAACAGCACCATTTATTATACCCAAGATATGAAATCAACTCAAGTATCCATCAAGAGATGAATGGATAAAGAAGATTTGGTATATAAACACAAGGGAATACTATTCAGCCATAAAAAAAAATAGGGAAATTTATGTCACAACAGCATGAATGAACCTGAAGGGTATTATGCTAAGTGAAATAAATCAAGAAAGACAAATACTGTATGTTATCACTTTTATGTGGACTCCAAAACTAAAATTAGTGAATATAACAAAAAAAGAAATAAACTGACAGATATAGAAAACAAACTAGTTGTTACCAGTGGGCGGGAAGAGGGGTGCAAACTAGGGGAACGATATTAAAAGGTGCCCCAGAGAAGGGATAGGTTACCCACTCCAATATTCTTGGGTTTCCCTTGTGGCTCAACTGGTAAAGAATTCACCTGCAGTGTTTGGGAGACCTGAGTTCAATCCCTGGTTTGGGAAGATCCTCAGGAGAAGGGAAAGGCCAGCCACGCCAGTATTCTGGCCTGGAGAATTCCATGGGGTCACAAAGAGCCAGACACAACTGAGCGACTTTCACTTTTCACAAGCTACCATGTATAAAATAAATAAGCCATGAGGATATTTTGTACAGCATAGGGAATACAGCCAATATTTTATGGCAACAGTAACAGGAGTATAACCTTTAAAATTGTGAATCACTATGTTATACACTTGAAATTTATAATATTGTAAGTCAACTATACTTTAATTAAAAGGGAGGAAAACATCTGTGTATAGGATAGATATAAACTTTATTGCCATTAACTTTAAAGATTGTGGAAATTCAGGGAAGTCACTACAACTTTCTGAGCCTCAGGCTTCCCTGGTGGTACAATGAATAAGAATCCACCTGCCAATGCAGGGGAGATGAGTTCGATCCCTGGTCTAGGAAGGTTCCACATGCTGCTGCGGAACGACTAAGTCCATGTGTCTCAACTACCGAAGTCCAAGTGCGCTAGAACGCATGCGCCACAGCTACTGCGCCCCCTTGCTGCAACTACTGAAGCCAGTGGGTCTAGAGCCAGTGCTCCGCAAGAGGGGAAGCCACCGCAGTGAGAAGCCGGTGCCTGTCAACAAAGAGCAGCCCCTGCCCACGCAACGAGAGGCAGCCCATGGAGCGCGAGGAAGACCCAACGCAGCCAAACATAAAGTCAATTCATTAATTTTACGAAAACTTTCTGAGTCTCATTTACCCTATCTCTGTAAATGGAGAAAACAATACAAATCTTATATAGGTCACTGCAAGGAAAATAAAAAACTATATCAAAATGCTTTTAAAAACACTTTTTTCAAATGGTGCCTGGAGCAGCTCTAGAACTTCCCTGCAGGTTCACACGTTGGTGAGAGAGAGGATGACAGGTATATTCTGACAGGACCCAGTGGATCCCTGGGCCACTCAGTTACTGAAGGAGACGTGTCCTCACTCAGCCACTGGGGTGTATGTGTCACGGTCTAGGAACAGCAGACAAACCCTGACGGGTGCGTCCTCCTCACCATCACACATATGCGCGCAGGCACACACGTGCACAACCGCCTCTAGACAGCTCATGCTCACTTGCACTCACATCATAAACACCACTCTGGGTCCATGTCATACGCAGCGTGAACTCATGCCGGAGCCATGTACACGCAATCCCTTTGGCTGATTTATTGTCCTCCAGAGTCGGACACGACTGAGCGACTTCACGTTCACTTTTCACTTTCATGCATTGGAGAAGGAAATGGCAACCCACTCCAGTGTTCTTGCCTGGAGAATCCCAGGGACGGGGGAGCCTGATGGGCTGCCGTCTATGGGGCCACACAGAGTCGGACACGACTGAAGCGACTTAGCAGCAGCAGCAACAGTGTGCAAAGAGGCGGTCGTGACTGAAGGGACTTAGCGCACACACGCGCACAATGTGCATGTATTCCATGGATCCCTATGGAATTACCATTATGTAGAGCGACTGGACTGAACTGAACTGAGGCTATTCCCTTTGGCTCAAACTACCGCACACACAACTCCAGAAAGTCACACGGGTGCAGACAACCACACACAGCACCCATACCAGCCCAAACCCAGAACAGGCACGCACACAGCATGTACGCATGCGCCACTGCGCATACACCTTGCCCCCGGTCCCCCACCCACTGCCTGACCCAGGCCACGGGCTTCGTAGCAGTGAATTCAATCACTGTCGCCACCAAGGCTGCTATTAAAACCCAGCTCTAACCATCCAGGAAATCAGCCGCCGGGGGCTTGGCCCCTGCGGCCCTGGCTTCACCCTAGCAGCTGTGCTCAATGTCTGCCCCACCCCCACTCCATCCATCTGCTTGGCTGGTCTTTAACCCCAAACACCCCCACTTCCCCACTGCCCTCATCTCCTGCACAGCCTGCTGCTCACCCTGAAAGGCTGCCTGAATGAAAGTCGTGAAGCCCGGCTCTCTGCCTTTGATCCTGCCCCACTGTAAATCTCCACACACAAAGGGACCAAGGGGTCCTTTTGCTACAAGAGGTAGTGAAAGACAGGAAAGGCCCCTGGGGCTCAGAGCTGCCAAAGACCTTCGTGGAAATATTTATTGAGCACTAACCCTGTGTCGCTTGCCAGGTGACTCAGTGGTAAAGAATCTGCCTGCCAATGCAGGAGACTCGGTTTGAGCCCAGGGTTTGATCCTTGGGTCAGGAAGATCCCCTGGAGAAGGAAATGGCAACCCATTCCAGGGTTCTTATCTGAGAAATCCTATGGACAAAGGAGCTTGGTGGGCTACAGTCCAGGGGGTCACACAAGAATTGGAGGCAACTTAGCAACTAAACAACAGCAATAACTGTGTGTCAGGCCCTCTGCTAGGCGCTAAAGCTACGGTCGTAATACAGATGCAGTCCCTGCATGTACGGGTTCTCATATTTGGAAAGGGGGAAACTTTTTTAATGCACAAATAAACATAAAATTTGAGCTCTCTCAAGTGGTATGAAGAGATGTGAATGAGAATGTAACATACCACAGGCTCCTCAGCTGTTGAAACAAGATCAGAATACCAAAGTCAGAGGGTTGATGTGAAGAGTCCATGAAATAATATGTATAAAGTACTTATTTAGTAAATAGTGGTCTGAATAAATCCGCTATACAGACGGGCTTCTGTCCAGTTATTTATTACAGCATAATAAGCTACCTTAACAGTTTAAAATAACGTCTCATTCTCGGTGGATGGCCTGGGCTCAGCTGGGCGGATCTCACCTGGGGCCTTTTGTGCAGACGCAGTCACATGGCTGCTGCTGCTGTCATCATCTGAAGGCTCAACTGTGCTGAACGTCCGTATATTTGGCACCTCAGCTGGGATGGCTGGGGGAGATGGGGGCTGCTTGGTCATCTCGCTCCACATGGCCTCTTCAGGTAAGTAACTTCAGCTTCCTCACAGCATAAAAGTCTCAAGGCACTTAGGCTTGTATAGTGGCTGGCTTCCTCTAATGCAAATGTTCCAAGAAAAGGAAAGTAGAAGAGTCCAATTCTTTTAAAGGGTCCCTAGGTGAGCTGCAGTCCATGGGGTCGCTAAGAGTAGGACACGACTGAGTGACTTCACTTTCACGTTTCACTTTCATGCATTGGAGAAGGAAATGGCAACCCACTCCAGTGTTCTTGCCTGGAGAATCCCAGGGATGGGGGAGCCTGGTGGGCTGCCATCTCTGGGGTCGCACAGAGTCGGACACAACTGAAGCGACTTAGAAGCAGCAGCAGCAGCAGCAGGCCCAGAAATGGCACAGCATCACTTCTTCCATATTCTGTTGGTTGAAGCAGCCGTGAGACTAGCCATTCCACTTCTCGGTCGGGGAGTAACAAATATTATAAAATGCAGGGATCACTATCCATGGCTGCCTCCCTGGAAATATTGCAACCTCTAAGTAACAAAGAACAATTCTGAAGTTTTTAACTATGATAATAAATATGAAGTTTTTAACTATGACAACTATGATAATTATTATAATTTGTTGTTCAGTTGTTCGGTTGCTAAGTTATGTTTGACTCTTTGCAACCCCATGAACTGCAGCACACCAGGCTTCCCTGTCCTTCATTACCTCCCTGAGTTTGCTCAAACTAGTCCATTAAGTTAGTGATGTCATCCAATCATCTCATAATAGTAATTGTTATTATTATTATTATCACCATCATAATCACTTACTTTGTATCAAGGTGCTTGCTTAGAATTGAAAGAAAGAGACAGAAATCAGTTATCCTCACAACCATTATTCTCACTGTATAGGAAATGAAACTGAGGTTCAGAAAGGCTGAATGATTTGCTCAAGGTCACACAGCAAGTGACAGAAATAGGACACAAACCGAAGACTACATGACTGCAAAGCTCACCATCTCGACCGCTGACCAATCCACTGAACTCTGATCCATCTCAATTATTCCTCACCTCAATATTCTTTGGTTCACATTTCACAGATCCCCAGCACCTAGTCTTCTTGGCTTTGCATCATGAAGCAAATCTGCTAATAGCTCCTCCTTAAAGTATTTTGTCTTCAAAAATAATGCTCTGCTCATCAGCAATGAGTTGGGAATGACCTGATAGCTCCAGAACTGCAAGTCATATTTCTGCAGGCAGCCCAAGAGGAGCTGCCAATGTACCTCTCAGCCCAGCCAGGTTGAGCAGGTAATTAGATTGAATCCTCTCTTTGGCTCAGTTTTCTTCCCAAGCAGACTGGCTATTGAGCAATCCATTCTCCAGGCACTAATACATCACCTGGGAGCACCCAGTCATGATGGATGAGCTAGGCCATCAGCGGAGCCCACGATGGATGGGTGTCATTCATCACTGCAGGAAGCCGATGGAGCCATGAGTTACTCAGGCCGTGGCACCTTCCACCCCCATTGGGGCCAGAGCCAGGAGGACTGAGGCTGGAGGAGGGAGGTGCAGAACTAGGAGGACTTCTCTGGGAGACGTGCCAGCAACCACGGGTACATTCTGTCTGAACCACTTCAAAGCAGGGAAATGTCTAATGGAGTCTGCAGCTGGGACAGGGAGTATAGAAGGGAAAGAGAATATAACAGATCATGGGTTTGGGAAATCATTCTTGCCTGGCTGGTGCCCCTTGTTCTGTATTTTCTTTGCTCTGTGAGCTCAAGCAAGGCATTCACCTCTCCGGAGCTCAGTTTCCTCATCTCATTCCAGGTTGTTCCTTTCCACTTCTCAGCCCCTCCTGGTTAGGTGGGGCCCCGTGACAGCTTCCAGTGAGTGAAATACGCAAGCAGGTGAAAGAGTCACCTCTGACTGAGACGATGGGAGTTCCCCATGTGATTCTCACCCTCTCTTCCTCTGCCTTTACCAGCCATGGAGAGGGCATCTCAGGGGGTCCAGTTTTAAGAATCCACCTGCCAATGCAGGGGACACTGGTTTGACCTCCGGTCCGGGAAGAGCCCAGGATGCAGGGCAACTAAACCTGGATGCCACAGCTACTGAGCTAACGCACCTAGAGTCGGTGCTCTGCAACCAAAGAAGCTACTGCGATGAGAAACCCACTCACCACAACTAGAGAAAAGCCTGCACATATCAACAAAGACCCAGCACAGCTCCCCCGAAGAAAGGAAAGAAAGAAAAAAACCAAGGAGCCTTGTGTTAAGATATCAGAACTACTGGATCAGAAGAGCCTGAGTGATCACCTGGAAGATCAACGCCCTGGAGGCTTGCCAAGACCTTCTCTGGCCTGAGTCAGCAAGAGACAAACCTTTATTAGGCTAAATCACTGCGGGCTGTTTGTTACCACAGCATAACACTAGCCTATCCTGACAAATGCTGTATATCAGAGGCCGGCCAAGAGCAAGACAGTAAATATTTTAGACCTTGCAGGTCAGATGGGACTCTTATATTCTTCTTTGAGTTTGTTTGTTTGTTTACAATTCTTGAAAAATGTAAAACTCATTGTTAGCTTGTGGGCCTACAAAATAAGCTACAGGTTTGACTTGGCATATGGGTTATAGTTCACCAACCCCTTGCCTTAAGTCATAAGGTTGCTGTGAGAATTAAATGAGATGTGAATGTAAACATTATTTAAATATTAGCTGCTACCACCTAATGGTGGGAATTATAATTATCTATAAATAGTAGGTATTTATGCCAGACATTGCTCTAGCTCCTGGTGACTCTCAATGAACAAGATAATAAGGAGCTTCCTTCGGGGTTACCATTGTTGTTACAGCTGTGGCAGTGGTGGTGGTAATAGTTTATGGGGGGAGTGTAAAAACTGGACTAATCCACAGGGCCTAAGTTCTTGTTTCTATTAGAATTTGGGACCACTATCAGGGCAGAGGCCTGAAAGATACACCCTCTTGTTCAGACTCTGTGGTTTCCAGGGACAAAATCATCGGGCCCTTCCATGTGGCATCCATGCCACTGCATGTGCTGAGTGCTCAGTTGTGCCCGACTCTTTGCAACCCCATGGACTGTAGCCAGCAAGGCTTCTCCGTCCATGGAATTCTCCAGGCAAGAATACTGGAATGGGCTGCCATTTCCTCCTCCAGGGGATCTTCCCCATCCAGGGATCGAACCTGCATCTCTTGCATCTTCAGGTAGATTCTTTACCACTGTGCCACCTGGGAAGCCCCACCCACACCACTAACATTTAAATAGTCCAAGTTCACGCTGCATCCTATCCAGTGTTAACTGCCCCCCACCACATACAGCCCAAACCAATGTCCCTATAACTGCAGGAGGCTCAAAGCTGCCTAGCTCACCTGGTGCAGACAGGTATAGACCCCTGAACTTGAAGGCATTCATGCCCAGGTTTTGCTTGAGTGAGCAGAAAACCCTCCTTCACGTCTGTGGCTTCAGATATAGCTTCTCCATTTCTATAGTAGTCCACAACCTGCGTTTATCAAGGGCCTATTGTGTGCCAGAAGAAATCCCATGTAATCCTCATGACTCGGTTGACCAGGGGTGGCATCGTTCCTAATTTTCAGATGAGGAAGCTGAGTCTCAGAGAGGTGGCAAAATTTGCCCAAGACTCTGTGGTACATAAGTAGTCACCAGGCAAGCAAGCAGGCCAGCCTTTGCTGACTCCAGATTCCATGTGTTCCACCTAGGAGAGACTCATCAACTGTGCCTCAGAGAAACCTGCCCCAAGGAGGCACTGATTCTGAGAGCCATGCCCACTTTATGGGGGAGGAGTGGAAATTTACCTTAAAATACTAGCTAGCCAGGGCTTCCCTGCTGGCTTGAATTGTAAAGGCTCTGCCTGCAAAGCAGGAGACCAGGGCTCCATCCCTGGTTCAGGAAGATCCCCTGGAGAAGGGAATGGCTGTCCACTCCAGTTTTCTTGCCTGGAGAATTCCATGGACTAAGGAGCCTGGTGGGTTATGGGCTACAGACTATGGAGTTGCAAAGAATCAGACACGGCTGAGCAACTAACACACATACACCCTAGCTAGCCTGGCATAGTAACACTTCCTCCATCCTGTGACTTTGGCAGACATGGCTAATTGATCGTAATACTCTTTCTCATTAAGGCCAGATTTTCTTCTCAACAGAGAGCACCAACCATCACAGTGGACCAGAGTTAGGACACAAAGCTGAGCTAGACTGTGAGTTTCTTAAAAGTGAAAGTGTTAAAAGTTAGTTTCTTAAAAGTGAAAGTGAGTTTCTTAAAAGCTCAGTCGTGTCCAACTCTTTGCAACCCCGTGGACTGTAGCCCACTAGGCTCCTCAGTCCATGGCAGAGATGCTTGATTCATTTCTGAAACTCCACCACCTTTGCAAAGCCTGCAAACAATAAATGCTCACCCAGCACAGGGCCTGACAGGTTCTGGATGATTCCTGACTGCAGAATAAAGGCAGAGACCCTTCTTCTTGGGACTCTGATGATGGAAGGAGGTGATCACACCTGTGATGACTTGGATGGTTGATAACTCATCACTCATCTCTAAGAGAATTATGGATAAGCAGGTTCCTCCTACCAGTGACACCACCAACCACCCTGATGCTCAAACTGACAACTAGAGTCATCTCTGCCTCCTTCCTAACTTCTTACCCAGCCCGTCAGCAAGTTCTGTTGACTCAGACTCCCAAACAAACCAGAGAGCCAGCCATTTCTGTCTGTCTCACCCATTTCATCACAGCCCAGGCCACCATCCTTTCTTCCAGAACAACTTCTGCAGCCCTCCTACAACTTGCTGCTTTTCTTCTTGCCCCTTTTCAATCTGTCCTCCATGTGGTAGCCATAGGGATACTTGCAAAATAAAAATAAAATCTTGCTATTCCCCAAAATGCACCTCATTGCTCTTAGAAGAAATCCCAATGGCCTCTTATCACCTACAAAGCCCTGTAAGGTCTGAGCCCTGCCTACTCCTTCCATCCCATGGGGTACCACTTTCTCCATTTTCCACCCAACATCCTGGTCTCCTCTCAGAGTCTTAAACACACCAAGCCTTTTCCTCCTTGGGGCTAGTGCCTGAAATGCCCTTCCTTCATTCCCCATGGCCAGCCACTTGGAGGTCTTTGGAGAGGCTTTCACTGACCTTTCCCATCTAAATAATTTTCCTCACCCCACTGTGAATCTCATCACCACATTCATTTCCTTCTTAGCACCTAACACAATCAAAATGTTCTTCTCATTTATTTGTTTAGTTATAGATGTATTTGCCTTCTGGGCTGTGAACTCCATGAGTTCAGAATCTGTGTCCACATCATCCCAGTGAAGCTCAATAAACATTCATTGACTATAATCCACTGCAAAAAACCTCCGACCAGAGTACGCGAGCTCCCCATGTTTGGACACATCCTTATCCACCCATGTTCATGGCCCTTCCAGCCCCATGCTCTCACCAGCCCCTGTCTCTTTGCCTGCAGTTCTCACCCCCACGGACTTTTGAGAAAGTTCCAGAAGCAGAGAAACTGTCCTCTGTGCCTTTGTGTCCTCAAAGCCCAGGACAGCGGGCAGGTGCACAGGAAAGGTTGATGATGAGGCAAAAACTCTGCTTCACGGCAGCATCGCAGACCAGGTGCGGGGAGGAGGAGACGCAGCACAATCTTGCTGATGTCATCGGAGAGTCACATGAAGGATCTTTGTGAAATCAAGAGGAATGTTAGCAAGGCCAGAAGATAAATAATGTATTGATTTTCCAAGAAAAGGAAACCATCAGATTCAATCCCAAGAAAAATTGTAGACCTTCTTATTAACTGGTCAGTTGGCAACTAATTTACCAAAAATGAGGCAATTACCAAGATCTAAGGTCCATCCCAGGAGAATGTCAAGTGAAATTATTCTAATTTCCTTCTTGACAAGGTGCCCATGCTTGAGAGAGATAGTATCTATATATATACATTTCTATTTTTTAGACTTTTGTTTGATGTGGACCATGTTTAAAGTCTTTATTGAATTTGTTACAAAATTGCTTCTGTTTTTTTTTTAGCTTTTTGATCAAGAGACATGTGGGATCTTAACTCCCCAACCAGGAATGGAACCCACACCCCCTGCACTGGAAGGTGAAATCTTAACCACTGGGCCACCAGGGCAGTCCTGTTATCTGTATTTCAGACTACTGTTCACTCAACAAATATTTATGGAGGGGCCACCCAGTGCATGCTCTGTGCTTGCAGTGAGGATACAGGATGTGAAAAAAATGGTCAGGAGCCGGGTCCTGCTGGGGGCTGCACAAGGTAAAGAGCATGGCCAACACGCAGCCAGGTGTCATATGTGGTCCAACCAATGGCAATGAGCTCATGGAGAAAAACCAAGCAAGTGAAGGGGAGAGATGGATGGGGAAGGAGGCCAGAGCATCAAGTAGGCTGGTTATGGAAGGTCCCACAAAGGAGATGGCTGCGTTGGAACTAAAGAAGGTGGAAGGGAGAGCCAGGCAGATACCTGGGCCTTGAGCCACCCGAAGAGAGGAAACAGCCTGCAGTGAGACCAGGGTGTGTGCCAGGCTGTGCAAGTAACAGCAGACCGTCCTGGCTGGAGCAGAGGAAGCAAGGGAGTAGGGGGAGATGATGGTATGGGAAGGGATGCAGAATAAGGGCTCTGTGAGGATTTGACTTTGACCGAGAGTATATAAGGCTTATAGCTGGTTCGCTACAGCAACTCAGACTCAAGCAAGACAGGAGAACATGCCCCTTAAATATTTCTTGGAAACATTAACAAAATAAATAAGTGAATGGAAGAATATGATAAAAGACAGCTTTTGTGATTACAGGCCTGGGTCCAAAACGCAACACCTATGACCCAACGATTTCAGTCTTGTGTGTGTACATGCTAAGTCACTTCAGTCGTGTCTGACTGTTTGCACCCCTGTGAACCATAGCCCTCCAGGCTCCTCTGTCCATGGGATTCTCCAGGCAAGAATACTGGAATGGGTTGCCATGCCCTCCTCTAGGAGATCGTCTCAACCCGGGGATTGAACCCACGTCTCTTATGTCTCCTGCACTGGCATGCTCTTTACCACTAGTGCTACTTGGGAGGCCTCAGTAGAAAAACAAACTAGGTTCACCAAAAGGCATGTTCCTGACTGCTCACAGCAACGCTGCTCACAATTGCCAGAAATGCCCATCAACAGAAGAAAGGAGAAGTACATTGCCATGTGCTCACACCATGGGATATGCCACAGCAAAGGGAACGAGTGTTATACAACTTCATGCCACATTATGTGTGAATTTCACAAAGGTGACATGAAAGACAGAAGCCAGAAACAAGAGTTTTGTACAGTATGATTCCATCAAAAATGGGCAAAACCAGTCTATGCTCTCGCAAGTTAGGACAGGGAGAACTTAGCTCTTGATCTGGGTGCTGGTTGCATGAGACTGCTCAGTTTATGGAAATCCGTCACACTGCACGTGTGTGATCTCTGTAGTTTTGCTTCATGCGATGGTTCCAAAAAATGCTGAGAATAAGTAGTTTAGGCAAAAACAATAAATTAGAATGACTGATTTTAAAAAAAACAGTGACATGGGTTGATTCAAGGTCTGTTGCTTATTAGCAGAGTAAGTAGGTCCACATAGCCTGTTTGCTTGTGTCTAAAAACAAGTCCCCCCAAAATTTATGGAGTCTATAAAAGAGCTATTGTAAGGATCAAATGGAAAATGTACATAAAAGTCCTTTAGAAAATAAGTCTCATGATACTAATGTTAGTTGTTGCAAATGAAACCTCACCTTAAGGAGTTCCCTGGGGGTCCAGTGGTTAGAACTCCATGCTTTCTCTGAAATGGCCCAGATTCAGTCCCTAGTCAGGAAACTAAGGTCTGGGAAGCCTCAAGGGGGCACGGTTAAAAATATTAAATAAAATTTTAAAATCAATGAAGCAATAAAAGGGGCTTCCCAGGTGGCTCTAGTACTAAAGACTACCTACAGTACAGGAGACACAAAAGTCTTGGGTTCAATCCTTGGGTTGGGAAGATCCCCTGGAATAGGAAACGGCAACCCACTCCAGTATTCTTGCCTGGAGAATTCCATGGGCAGAGGAGCCTGGCAGGCCACATTCCATGTGGCTACAAAGAGTTGGACACGACTGAGCAACTGAGCACTCAAGGGGGCACGGTTAAAAATATTAAATAAAATTTTAAAATCAATGAAGCAATAAAAGGGGCTTCCCAGCTGGCTCTAGTACTAAAGATTCTACCTACAATACAGGAGACACAGAAGTCTTGGGTTCAATCCTTGGGTTGGGAAGATCCCCTGGAATAGGAAATGGCAACCCACTCCAGTATTCTTGCCTGGAGAAGTCCATGAGCAGAGGACCCTGGCAGGCCACATTCCATGCGGCTACAAAGAGTTGGACACAACTGAGCAACTGAGCACAGAACACAAAGTAATTAAAAAAAAAAAACCCTCACGTTGGGAGTGCTCAGGATCAGACAAGTCTCTGGAGGTGGTCCATGGACTCTGTTCTCGCGTCCTCTCTTACGACTTGGCGAATGACTTATGGGGAGACTTAGAGATGACCACTGCCCTTCAGACTGAGAAATAATGAATCTGTCAGAATCAAAAGGAGCCCAGCAGACTAGAAGACTGGAACAAAACCAGCAGAAGAAATTCCACAGGGATAATTCTAGGGTCACACACAAAGGTCCAAAGCATGCATTACCCAAGCATAAGCTCCGGTGCAGAGGAAGAGAACTCAGAACCATGCCAAGCCCCCTGTAAAACACAGGACTGTTCGGCCAGCAGTAGGAACGTGGCCGGTGAGAAGGTCCCTCTTCAGTGGCTCCATGCTGCCCAGAGCATGTCTAGAGCCTTGAGTCTGCGTCAGGGTCTGCCCTTCTCTGTCCCAACCTAAACCAAGGGGATGAGACCTGTGTTTGGAAGAACATCAGACCTGTGTTTTTAGGGACGTTTCTAGCAGATGATTGTGGGCTGGTTCACTCTGCCCTTCACCCCACATCTAGACTCCTCAAGGTGGTGATGAGCAGATGTTCTGGGAACCCAGCCATCCATCACTGATGCCTGGTTCCCTCTGCAGAGATGGCGCTGCAGTGAGTGAGCCCCAGGGCAGACTGGAAAGATGTTTGACTCTATTAACAGCCTCTGGTTCGAATCAAAAGAAAGCTCCAAGACTTTCCTGCTGGTCCAGTGGTTAAGAATCTGCCTACCAATGCAGGAAGCACTGGTTTGACTGCTAGTCCGAGAAGATCCCACAGGCCAAGGGCCAACCAGGCCCTTGTGGCACAACTACGGAAGCCTGAGCACCTGAAACTCCACAACAAGAGAAGCCACTGCGATGAGAAGACCAGGTTCTGCAACTAGAGAGGAGCCCACCCTCCACTCACCACGGCTGGACAAAGCCTCTGCACTAAAAAGAAAATAAATAAAATTTTTAAAAAGAAAGAAATGTCCAGAGACTCAGGGTCAATGTGGGGGCAAGACAAGAGACACTGGTCGCCAGTACCTGAGATAAGCAGAGGCAATCCAAGCCCCCTCCTTCAGACCCCATCTCCCACCATCTTCCCTCAGCCCTATGTTTTTAGGGAATGGTGAGCCAAGGTAAGAGAAACCCAAGTAAGACGGTAGGTGTTGCAAGAGGGCATCAGAGGGCAGACACACTGAAACCATGATTACAGAAAACTAGTCAATCTAATCACACTAAGACCACAGCCCTGTCTGACTCAAGGAAACTAAGCCATGCCCTGTGGGGCCACCCAAGACAGGTGGGTCATGGTGGAGAGGTCTGACAGAATGTGGTCCACTGGAGAAGGGAATGGCAAACCACTTCAGTATTCTTGCCTTGAGAACCCCATGAACCTTATGAAAAGGCAAAATGATAGGATACTGAAAGAGGAACTCCCCAGGTCAATAGGTGCCCAATATGCTACTGGAGATCAGTGGAGAAATAACTCCAGAA
>SJYX01018846.1:0-27189 GCA_006410675.1 Oreotragus oreotragus | reverse complement strand
GAGATCCAACCAGTCCATTCTGAAGGAGATCAACCCTGGGATTTCTTTGGAAGGAATGATGCTAAAGCTGAAACTCCAGTACTTTGGCCACCTCATGCAAAGAGTTGACTCATTGGAAAAGACTCTGATGCTGGGAGGGATTGGGGGCGGGAGGAGAAGGGGACGACCGAGGATGAGATGGCTGGATGGCATCATGGACTCGATGGACGTGAGTCTGAGTGAACTCCGGGAGATGGTGATGGACAGGGAGGCCTGGTGTGCTGCGATTCATGGGGTCGCAAAGAGTCGGACACGACTGAGCGACTGAACTGAACTGAACTGAGACCTTCTGGAGTGATCTTTTTTTAGAAAAAATCCATCTTTCTGTATATTCTTTTTCATAATCCTTAAACTTGTTTTAAATATATTAACTTGTACTGTATTTTACAAATTCTTCTAAGGCATTCTATAGCTTTTTCATGGATACAATGTCTTATCTTTGAAAACATTCATTTTCAGGTTTTCATCTCTATATTGATTGTTTTGGTTTTTATTAGTGCTGGGTCAATCTTCAGAAATCTGATTTTTCTGTTTATTCATATTCTAAAATTCACTTGGTGGGGACTCATCTTTCTCATTGGAAAATCTTCAAATGTCCAGATCTCTTTCCAGGTATTTTGTCTAGGACCACTGAGTTTCTACAGAAAATGATCCTCCCTCTTTTCCCCTGAGACCTAACTGTTACTATTCTAACTACGAATATGCCATCCAAATAGAATTTTATCTTCATTTTCAATTCATGTCTGGTTATCTCTGTTTGAAGACTTGTTTCAAATTCACCAAACACCAATTTTCATCCCACAGTAAAAGGTAAACTATCTAGCTACCTAACTGCAAAGAATTAGACTTTCAATCATTCCTATTTCCAGGTTAAAATCTGATGGCCACATTCAGCAGCAATTTTTTTCCCCTCCCATTTCTAGGTTGTTTTGAATTTTAAGGAGTAAGTCAGCTTGCTTCTAAATAAGCATTCCTTCTGTAGTTAATTAGGTTTACACTTCCTCTACTATACTGAAATCAGTTTCTATTCCTGGGTCCGCTGTCCAGCTTCCATTCTCTGGCACCACAGATTTATACCTTCAGAAATATGTCATTTCAGTGGAGTTCTATTGAGGAGTTCTATTTGTGGTATCCATTATGTTAAATCAAAGTCCAGGCAGCATAATTTGTAATAGATAAAAGAGGTAAACCATCCACACAGCTAACAGGGTAACCAATATGTAAAATATGGCAGCCCAACTCAATGACTCATTTATAGCAATTTAAAATAATTACACAAGGAATTTTTTTAAATTTTGGCTTCACCATGTGGCTTGTAGTATCTTAGTTCTGCAACGAAGGACTGAACTCAGGCCCCAACAGTGAAAGCCCCACATCCTAATCACTGGATTGCCAAGGAAGTTTTAAAAAACTGTGATTAACAGTTTTAAAGTCGAACACTGACAATCATAGAGCATTAACCTGTGTAAAACAATACAGGAAGCAGAGAATACCCCTAAATACTTAATTCTAGGATGCAGGGTTTAAACTTTTTGGAGTCTAAAACAAGAAATATGTATATAGAAAACCCAAGTTCTCAGTCAGACCAATTTCTTACCATTTCCAGGCAAGTCAAGACCTCATTTTTTTGTATCTAATTGGAAGTGAAGAGCGATAGGATTTTCAGACCAAATTAAGTATTATGATGAAGGCCAGGCCCAAATAGAGTCAATGAATAAAGAAAAGGTGCAAACTATTCAGGAAGCAGCATTTTGTAAATGTAATAGGAAACAGAGTAGGAAAAGGAAATAAAAGTATGAATAATTTTATAAAAAGGCATAGTGTCAAAAAACCTCTAGAAGACCTACAGAAAGGAATAAATAGTGTAAAGAGGTATCCTTGGGAAGAGAAGCTTACTCAAAGAACCAGTGAAGAGAGTATCATCACTCTACTGAATTGAGCTGAAAGGGCTGGGGCTAGAATGTAACTTGAACAGATTAAAGATTACCATTTAGGGCCAAGGTCTTTGCCTAAACTCCCTACATATGTCTTCCCACACAAGCATTCTTTTCCCTTCCTACCCTCCCTTCCAGAGGTTCACAACCTTGATCTTTTACTACATCTTGCCTTTCTTTCATCAACTCTCCCCATCTCTTCATCTTTTAATTATTACCCCAATCTAGCTATTAGTTTTCCTTTCAGTTTACTTTTGAATCTTACCTCTACCTCATTTCCAAAGCAGTTTGTTTCAGTGAGTAAATCCTTACCTGTACATTCCCTGCCCCTAAAATCAAGTGAAAGTCGCTTTCTCAATGCTTTTGTGCATTCAACAGCCCTCCCTCAATATAAATTCCATTACTAAATGAAGATTAGGGATATAGAGAGTGAAAAGATTCTAGTTATAACTGATGCGACAGAAATGTAATTAACTGACTGTTATAAATAAAACCTAGAGTTAAAAGAGGAGTAAGCATATTGTTTAGTCACCTGGAGGTAATTAACTAAAAAAAAAAAATCCTAAGCAGAGGCATTTAGAAGCTATTGTCTCTATGGACTAGTAGTAGAGGTAGGAAAAGGATCATACATTACACACTGAGGATTCTCTATTACAAATTTTCAAAAATACCTCTTATTTGAAAAAAAATTTTAATGGAGAAAATCAACCCTCTAATAATCACCTCAGCAGATGATTCTCCTGAATATTTACTAAAACTTTGCCCTTTAATTTTACCTCCAGGTCATACATGACATCTTAAGGTTAAACCAAGAGAAACTACCTCTTCTCCTCACATACACAGAAATATGACATTATGAAATTAAGAACTAAAGTATCTATAATGGAATACAATAACTTTTAGAACCAATTAAACTGTGCTATTTAGATCATCATTTTCTATGGGTCCCACAAACCAAAAACAATGGTATTTACTCTATTCTTCCAAGTATCAGAAAAGTATTCTATGCATGTAAAGCAAATTTAGTAGAAGGATACTCTACAGGATACTCTACAGTTGAACCTAGTTCATCAAAACATGCTATTCAATTCTCACCACGAGAACTGGTTTGTATATACTTTCCTTGAAGACCTCTCACCTGAACTCTTTTTCCTTTTCATTCATGCTTGCAAATAATCCCTCCACATTTCCTATTTTTAAGGAAAACAAGAATAACATTTCAGGTCTCAAAGACCTACCAGGTTTTGCAGGCAAACATAAATTAACAGTATTAGGGGATTTCCTCCCAAAATAACCTATGACTAGGTTCCCTGATAGCTCAGTTGGTAAAGAATCTGCTTGTAATGCAGGAGACCCTGGTTCAATACCTGGGTTAGGAAGATCCACGGGAAAAAGGATAGGCTACCCACTCCAGTATTCTTGGGCTTCCCTTATGGCTCAGCTGGTAAAGAATCCACCTGTAGTGCAGGAGACCTGGGTTCGACCCCTGGGTTGGGAAGATCCTTTGGGAAAGGGAAAGGCTACCCACTCCAGTATTCTGGCCTGGAGAATTCCATGGACTGTCCATGGGGACACAAAGAGTCGGACATGACTGAGCGACTTTCACTTTCACTGGGTATCCTACTTACTTTAATTCATCTATTTCTAAAAAGGAGACTGACAGGTCTCCCTTTCCTTAAAATTCTGCAATCCTATGAATATGGCTAGGAGATACCAGTGGAATGTCATTAATCCTATTCCTCAGTATTAACCACTATAATACAAATAATGAACGTATATAGCAAAGGAATATATAGTTCACATATTAAAAATGGAGAGCTGAGGATTAAATACAATAACCAGAATGTTAGCTATGTAAAACAAAAGGCACTATCTGTTACCCTTAAATAAAAATTAGGTATATTCTCTATATACTGTAAGGAAGAAACAAAGTACTAAGTATATTAACTCAGCAAGAAATAAAAAATATTTGGGTTTCTGAAATTTTGCCCAGTTTTTTAGTGTTTACCCTGTTTTATCTGTGTTCTTGAAAAAAGGATCTACAAGCATCAAGTATCGTTAACTGATTTTAAAACAGCTTGGCCTTCTTGACTTTGGTCAATATCCTATCAAAAAGTAATTTACTGTAATAGATAAGTAAAATTATAAAGTTGTGCTTTAATGTATTTTTACTGAAATTAAATGATGGGAAATAAATTTGACAACATAAATATCTGAATAGACGGTATATTACTACAGGACATACTCTCAGAAAATTTTAGAGAATTCATGTTAATTCTTTGATGAATGAAACAAAGCACATACCAAGTGTTTACCATCCTTTAGACTTGACCATCCTGTTCTAGGGAATATCATGAGTGGTCTTGAATTCCATTTGTTTTCCTTGACTACATAAAGATATAGCTTGCACCATCCTTAGCCCTTCATCCTGCTACTCCAGTGAGAAGCAATTCCATTTCCAGGCTATAGTAACTCATAGGCCTGCTGAAAGCTGGTTATAAATGTCCTAGAGACACAAAGTAACAATCAGTTTGTCATCTGAAATAATTAATACAAATCCTAACAATATAGCCTCTTCTAATGATGAGTATCAATAGAGGCAGGAGTAATCCACTAACAGAATAACCCACTTCTGAAACAATTCAGTCCTTTCCATTGTAACAGGCATCCTTTTCAGAAAGATTTTTGTTCTTATATGAAAATTAAAATTACTACTTTCAGTATCAACTACCTCTAGATTATTCTAAATTTCTGAATCAGAATCTAGCCAAATAATGTTATATTTTCAAATAAATTAATCAATTAAAATTCACTCCAATTCACTTTTAATCAATTAACTCCAATTCAAAGCACAGAATTTACTGCACTTATCAACATACACTCGTTACTATAAAGCTGTCTAGTAAAACTATCCACCTGGCTCCTTTTCTTATTTAAAGTAATGTGGAGGCTTAATTGCCTGTCCATTGCTGAGTACCCAGAAAGAAGATATAAACCATTTTCAGGGGAAAACACGCATGCATTTATTTTTAAGAATTCCCAGTAAGGGGGGAAAAAAATTCAACATCTTTAAAAATGTGTTTATTTTTTAAAAAATCAGTTGTGTACAAAAGTGTTTCGTAGTTTTTAATTCTCAAGACAAATACCCAGCCCTCCACCCCCGGCCCACCCTGCTTCAATGGTCTTTCTGGTAACCCACCCATTATCCCCTTACAGGAAGTTAATGGCTCAGAATAGATCCTCCTATAGAATTTATCATCACTAACAGATTGTTTAGAATAGAGATCTAGAGAAGCTAACAAGCAAGATTCTTTCTCGGTGAGGTTAATGAGTATCCCTATAATGGCAGTAGACTTCCAGCAGACACCACAACAAAGCACCATCAATTGCTGAAAGCTAAAAAATAGATATTATTTTCAATAGTATTCCATTTTCTATTGGAAAAGTCTTTAAATTACATTAAATAAGTCTCTTTCCCCCCAAAGAAATAGTCTAGCTTTTATTACGATGCCTGTAAAAAGTAGGTAACAGCAAGCACACAAGGATCATTTAACAGCACAGTGCAAATGATTTTTTTAATCCATTCACCCCCAGGACCAAACTCATAAACTGTGCCACATCTGATTATATACAGCAGCATTGAATATATACATATACATATATATTCAATGTCTGGTTGGAATAACCAAGCAAAAGGTGACACATTCACAACTTAACATTTAGGTGATGATCACAGGTTTATGAGGGTAGATCCGTCCAACAGAACAGTAACAGAACAAATGGGACAAGTGAGATACTGGCATTTCCCTAGCCCTATGCCACAAGATTTTTGACCCATATTGCAACAGTGCAAATAGAACATGTGACATAGTATGAAGACAAGGCAGAAAAGTCATACTTTAAGAAAAGGCTATTTATCAGTAAATATTTCAAGTTAACTTCTTCCCCAGTGATAGTGAACAGCTGATGTTAAGCATTTATTTTTAACTAGTACTAAAATGGAAATGCAAATTTTTAAAATCAATGGTTTGTACAAGGAAAAAATGATTCATCCATTACTTTATAAAAATCCATGAAATAAAGTTAACTGTAAACAGCTTCCTCTTTCCTATCCAAACACTGTTTCCATCTAGGTACAAGAAAGTATACATGGCTCCAACTGTCCCATGCCCAAATCTATCTCTAAAACAAAAACAAAAAAAAACAAAGCTTCTGCTTCCTGTGTTACTAACAAGGATTGTGGACACATTATTACATCCTTATTGCAGAGTTTTAAAAGCTCCAATCAGGCATACACTTAGAGCTAAGAATTGCTTTTCACACTGATAAACTTGTTAAGCAGCAGTACACAACATGCTGCATTCTGCACTGCATAAATAAGCAATATGTACTTTATCCGCCAATTCCTTCTCATACTTTAAAATTATTTTGCATAGTTTTATGCATTATCAGCAATCACAAATGTGAAACACTTCCTCCAAAAAAGAAAAAAAAAAAAAAAGCTTTTCATTTCACAGAAAATGCTTCTCAAACACAAAATGGTCAAAATATAAACACACATATATATACTCGAATGCATTATGTGTTTATGGAAATCACAGCCACAATTCCAAACATTTGGGAGAGCCAGCATGGAACATCTAATTTAGTACCAAGTTCCTCAAATATTTATATACCTTACTGTATACTTATCTGGATCACAAACTGCTATTTATTCATTCAGTCTGTACTGAAATACTAACACAACACAAGTCAGACACACACTCAGGAAATAGACCTGATCATCACAGAAGACTATTTGAGTATCAATGACTTGTAGCAAATTGTCTGCCCAGATGGGATAAAACTACACATACATTTAACTATAATTTTTGAAGCCTTTACAACTAACAAATCACAAACCACTGAGAATTACAAAAATAATTTCCAACAGGGTATACGCTCCCTAGACCTGCACTTTTACTCTTCGTTTTCTAAACATACAAGAGGAAAAAGCAACTGCCTTTATTTTTATGTTTGGGGAAATAAATCTACCTGTAGAAAATAGGAGAAAATAGGAAAAAACAAAACAAAACCAAAAAAACACACACAAAAACCCCGTAAGAAGGCAATAGTGGGAAATGCACCAGAAAACAGATGATCACATTAAATGTAAATGAGGTAAATTTTTGAAATGAAGATCCATTATGGAGAACCTCTCATACCAAATATTGTAGTTTTTCATTTCCTGGACACTGGGGGATGCTGAACTGCAGTTAGGTGAGTATACCCTAAGGGGCTAATGTGCATAAAAGTCACAGGCAAGTTACAGCTGCCGCCAAGAGCAAAGTATACAATGCTTGATCCTTAGTAACTTCTGAGTTCTCTCTCTCATTTGTCAAACCACAGGACAATTAAATATACCCTGATAATACAGGCAAATAGTAAACTGGGTAGAGGTGTTTGATATTTAAAATAACGCAAATATTACTAACATTACCAAGCCACCCTCCACTAAACAACAACAAAAAATTAATTCTAAACAACGATGGAACAAAAACTGTCCACATTTTCACACAATTCCAACCTTACCTCAAAATATAAAGAAAAGTACATGGTTTTAGCTATTTAAAATAAATAAAGAAAATCTTGTTTCCTTTGGCATCTTTAGAAAGTAACTAAATTACAATTAAAGAAGGTGATTGTATAAAGAAATTTATACTTAGGCAAACAAAGGGGAAAAAACAGCAACTTTTGTTTAGTATGCAATAAAATCAACTACAAGAGTTTTACTACTGATTAGGAAAGCCTTACAAGTTTCTGGAAGAACCTTCACATCTTAACATTACAATATATTTAATAATGGTTCTTTTTATTGCTTCTAAGATTATTGAGAAGTCAAATGAAAGTATGCTGAATTTACTGTTCAAAACTATTTTCCAAACACTTAAGCATTATAATTTAGGATAAATAACACTTGAAGAAAGCAAAACCTTTTATAATATGACTTTCCATATACAGCCTTACTTTAATTCATTCAGATTTCATTACATTTTTGTTATTTTTGCATTGGTCCTGAATATTTAATAAGAACTGTGTTTCTATGTATAGAACTGCCTACACAAATCCATTTCACCCTTCATAAAATGTTCACATTAGTGTTAGAGCTTGCAAAACTAATAATTTTCAAACTTTGAACTTAGAGTGAAATGTAACTTTAATACGTATAGAAAGTCTGACTATGTACAAGAGAAGGTAAAGTTTTCAATTCTCATATTATCAGAAACATCATAAAGAAAGCTAGATTTATAACACACTTCTATTCCTATGTGCATCTGAAGTATGTACAGTAAAACACCAACACAGCTTTCATGTGTTAATAGGGGGAAGTGCAAGCAATCTCTATAAAGCCAAAATCAGGCTAAAAACCCTGCAAACAGCTGATTTCATCCTTGCAAGTTCTCAAAGAAAAATTCCATCAGTTTAAAAATAGAAAGACGTTAAATTCACTGAAAAATTAAGCTGGGTTCTTTTCATTTAATCTGGGAATACTGCAACATCAAGTATTTACTGTTTTTTTAAAAAAAAAAGAAAATAAAATTGGCAGCTCCATTTTTACAGTATTATTTACTTATATAGGAAAGTTTTAAGAGTGGAGAATTGTGACAAAACATTCCAAATGGATGACCTAAAATGGAGCAAGGGATACTGTCCTTCAGCACATTTCCCCACCAAATATAAAGAAATTTAATATTAGAATATTAGCTGTGTGTGGAAAGAGGGGAAAAACAGATATGTTGTCCCAGTCTGTTGACAAGGACAAAAAAGGCTCTGACTAGGTCACCATCTTCATTTCTGGATAAATCTCGTATTGAAGAATTCTCAAATGCTTAAAATGGTGGTCTTTTCAGCTACCCATCCTAAGAAGTCAAGTACAAGCATGCAAGTAAATTCACAGGCACAGAGGATCCATGTTAAAAACAGTTAAGGTAGCTGTGATGCAACACCAACAATTTGAATGGCCCTGATACACTCAAAATATTATCTTAATTATTCAACGAAATCCTGAAGCAAACTCTTGCTAGTCTTGGTATACTGCTAAACACTAAAGTAGCATGTTTTTTCCATGGTTTAGCTTAGCTCAAAAGAATTTTTACACTATTAAGTAAGAAAAAAATTAAAGTATTTCCCCTTTTTAAATTTACACAGACGTTTAATTAGCTTTATTTACAGAGCAGGGATTTTTTTTCAGTCTCCAATGGTGCCTAGATAACATCATTAGGCAAGAATGCCAGTTTAAAAGAAATCTACGCAGAATCCTAAAAATAACAGATGTTGATGCTCCTCCAAGAAGGGGCAAGCTTGACTATATCAGCATCTCTCTTTATGTTTCAGTTACTCAGAAGCAATTCTGTTGCAGTCTCTACATCCCATGATTTTGAAGACAAGGCCACTATTACCGCATTCTGTAGAAAAGAAAAGGGGACAAAGTAAAATCTCAAGGAAATATTTTTAAAATATCATATCACTCACTGTCTTTATGTTAAAGAAACCACACCCTGTTTTTTCATTTTTAAGTTATCTTGCACTTGCAGTGCATTAAAAACTCTAAAACCAATGACTAGAGCTTCTTTGGTAGCTCAGAAGTAAAGAATCCGCCTGCCAATGCAGAAGACACAGGTTTGATTCCTGGTCGGGGAAGATCCCACATGCAGTGAAGCAACTGAGCCCATGTGCCACCATTACTGAACCTGTGCTCTACAACCCAGGAGTCACAACGATATGTGCCGCAACAAGAGAAGCCATCACAATAAGAAGCCCGCATGCCACAACTCGAGAGTAGCCCCAGCTCGCCATAACTAGAGTAAAAGCTCAAGCAACAATGAAGACCCAGCACAGCCAAAAATAAATAAGTAAAATTACTTTTTAAAATAAAAAAAGACTGGAACCAGCCAAAGTTAAAAAAAAAAAATCACTAGTTTTAATAACAAAAAGTTTGCTTATCAAAATTAGATTTAGAGTACCACTGAACCACTTTTGTCAGCCAAGGATTTGCAACAATAATTTAACAAATAAATAAAAATCAACATGCCTTTATGTACTTACCCTATCAAAGCCCATAGCACATAGGTTTTCTATTTTTTTGGTGTACTCTGGACTAGAAACTGGTGCTCCAGCATACACGTGTGCCCAAAGTCGAGCTGTCTGTTTGAACATTTCAGGATTTTGTTTGTACTACATGAGGGAAAAATTGTTTGATATGACAATGCAGTTATAGTATTCAAAATAGGAACTCATCTCTTAATTGCCTAAAAACCTGATTTTTCTAAATAAATGTAGATTAGATTTTTTTAAATGTGACTGATTCAACTTTCCATAGCAAACAAACTATGTCACTGAAGAAAAGACTGTTTAACGTGAACTTGCAATTCACAAGTTGCACTGATGAAAGAAAAACAAAGATAATATTTATCAACTTTAATCTCCAATTTCAACAAAGCAGTAGAAAACTAACACTAAATGGAGTTATTAGAGATGCCTCTAATCATCGTGCAGTGGCAAACATTACACAGATAAACAGAATTACTAGCTTCTAAAATTAAGTGGACAGTAACTAATAAATGTGACCAATTTTTGTATTAATCACAGCTTGGGCTAGAATACAAAGAGAGTTGGCTGTTTTGTTAAGAGCGTAGTGACTTAAGGAAACCCCATGTGCAGTCCTAACTTATAGCACATGTTTTGAGATGATTATAAACTCACGACAGAGCACTTTTTAAAATGTAAGATTCTTCATATGCACTAGAAGAGGTAAATTTATTCTCAAATATTCTGAGACCACCATTACTTAATAAAGCAAATCATAAATTTAAAATATTAAATTCATTTTACTATTTCTTAAGATATTTTATACACATCGCGTATTTCTATACATTAAAGTAATAAATCTAGTTTCTACCATTATTAACAAGGAAATAAGTGAGACAACCCAACAGAGTCAAAAGAAAACTGAGTCCAATCTCAACCTCTGAGGCTCAGAACTCAACAGGAAATCAAAGCTGAGGCTCAAACCATGCTTCTATCAAAACTGAAATCAATAGGACATATATAACATGTTAAACCATAATTCTAAGCACTCTACGGCAAATAATAGTAGGACATATTAACAAGAATATACATAAAATAAGGAGTGAACAGTTTTTCAAAGGAAAAGAAGAAGTTTGTAAGAGGAAAAGTTTTCTTCGGCAGAAGGCATGACAGACTGGGTGAAATGACACGTAGGAAAGATAATCTTGAATAGCGTGAGTTTGAGGAACAGTAAGAATTTAGAACTGTGGTGTTGGAGAAGACTCTTGAGAGTCCCTTGGACTGCAAGAAGATCCAACCAGTCCATCCTAAAGGAGATCAGTCCTGGGTGTTCATTGGAAGGAATGATGCTAAAGCTGAAACTCCAACACTTTGGTCACCTGATGTGAAGAGCTGACTCATTTGAAAAGACCCTGATCCTGGGAAAGACTGAGGACAGGAGGAGAAGGGGACAACAGAGGATAAGATGGTTGGATGGCATCATCGACTCGATGGACATGGGTTTGGGTGGACTCCGGGAGTTACTGATGGACAGGGAGGCCTGGCATGCTGCGGTTCATGGGGTCGCTAAGGGTAGAACATGGCTGAGCGACTGAACTGAACTGAAGAATTTAGGAGATAGTTCAAATCATGGAGGAACTTTTCAAACTAAATAATTTGGATTTACCAAGCAGGTGACAGTAGAGGTATTAATAGGTTTTTAATAGTAAAATGAAATAAGATTTGAACTTTATAAAGCTAACTGCTATCAGTATAGAAGGTAAAAAGAAGAGGCTGAGGTAGGAAATTCCATCAGAGCAGTCAAATGAGAATTTTTAAATATGTGAACTAAAGCAGTTAGAGAAGTATTATGAAGCAATATTGAGATATGAGAGAAAAGGAGACACAGAGAAGTACTCCGTATTTGTGACTTGGATATATAAACAAGCTGTCTATAGAAGGATGGACAGGTTCACAGGGTTTAAGAGTCTGCCTTCAGTTATGGGAATGTTGTACTAAGGTACCCATGGGATAGTCATATAGAGCTCTCTGGTTCCAAACAGGTTTTTGGGTTTAGGAGAAATGTCAAGCCTGACTACTGTTATCAACATACAGGTGACAACATCAGTGTGGATATGATCATCCAAATGAGAGTTTAAAATAGAAAGTAAAAGAAAGGATGTAATAAGAACTGAGGAAGTGTATTTAAAAGGGAGGAGAGGGAATTCCCTGGCAGCTCAATGATTAGGACTCCACACCTCCACCACTGCAGGGGCGAGGGTTCCATTCCTGGTTGGGGAACTAAGATTTTAGAGGGCGGGCTACATGGCCAAAAAAAAAAAGAGGGTGAGGTAGTAATGGTAGGAACTAAGAGGGAACAACCACAACTACAAAGATAGGAAGAGAAGTCAAGAGATGAAAAAAACTTTTGGGTTAAAAAAAAAACCCTACAAGGCTCAATAAATCCTAATGGTTTAGAGTAGGAGCTGGCAACCTTTCTTATAATAATTATTCAGGTTTTCAGACCGTGTGGTCCCTGTCATAATTATTCAATTCTGCCACCTTCTGTTATAAACAAATGGGGGTGTTCCAATAAAACATTATTTACAAAAACAGCCAGTCTGGTTGTAATTTGCTAACCTCTGCCTTGGAAATCAAAGATCAGAACTAAAAAATATTTATTCCATTTGGCAACTACAAGGTCCTAGATGACTTTCACCATGCCACTTCAGTGCCACAGCTGGAGCTGACTAACAGTATCATCAGGAAAGATCATCACTGAATTAAAAGACAAATGGACACACACATGAAGTAAAATGTTAATCACAGAATCAAGACAGTAGGCAGATAAATGGGTGTTCACTGTGTAATTCTTAAAAACGGCACAATATATTAGGAAAAAGCAACTGACTGTACTGGGTTTAATACACCCAATTAAACTACTATGTTAAAAAAAATCACTAAATTAGGTTTTCACTATTAAATGTAATATAATAGCCTCACAGCAAGAAAGGAAACCATTACCAGATTTAGTTTCAATAGACATATGCTTATGTTCTAACACTGCAAACCACTAGATAAGGAAGTCTTTCAAAAGTAACTATCTTACCTGATTTGCTACTACTGCATCTTGTGGATCATCTGGTTCTGCAGCTGCCAGCAGAGCTTGTAATGACAACAATACTGTGCGCAGAGTCATTGCTGCTGCCCTAAAATTCAAAACCGTAAGATATCCCAGTTGAAAACAGTTTGCATGACAAAGTAGATGTTTTCTGAATAAATATGAAAACTACTGGAGCTAAATAAGATTTTTATCTCAATCATATAAGTAACTCTTAGAAATGTATAATTATATATCTGCCTACCATACATATGTATTTTTAAAACAATATATATAATATACAAATATATATATTTTAAAACAAGTAAATCTTTCCATTTCTTAAGATAACTCAAATTGCCTTAGCTTCCCCCCCGCCCCCATTACTGTTACCAATATTCTGGTCAGCTTTATCTACTGACTTAACTTTCTATCTATTTCTCTAGACATAAACTTAAAGTGACAAAGTAACAAGTGAAACTTCCTTTCTGTGTAACTCTAAAAACAATATACCATCAAGCAAATATCCTTTACTTTCAAGAAAGTATAAAATTATTTGGAGGGCATTGTGCTTAAGTGGTATGTCACATACGAAAAATATAATAACATTTAAATGTGTAATCTAAAAAATAAAACAAACTAGTGCCTATAACAAAAAAGTAAAAACTAGTGGTTAGCAGTGGAAGAGAGGAGAAGGGAGGGGCAACATAGGAGTAGGGATGTGTTAGCGTTAGTTACTCAGTTGTGTCTGACTCTTTGTGACCCCATAAATGTAGCCCAGTAGGCTCCTCTGTCCATGATATTCTCCAGGCAAGAATACTGGAATTAGTAGCCATACCCTTCTCCAGAGTATCTTCCTGACCCCAGGATTAAACCTGGGTCTCCTGCACTGCACAATACTTGATCATCTGAGCCACCAGGGAAGCCCAGGGATGTAGGAAGTACAAATTATTAAGTATAAAATAAGCTGCATGGATCTATCGTACAACAAATTCCACAGACAGAGGAGCCTGGCAGGCTAAAGTCCATGGGGTCGCAAAGCATCAGGCACAACTAAGCACTCAACAGTAACAGTAACATAGCCAATATTTTATAACTACAAATGGAATACAACCTTTAAATCTTGAAAATCACTATACTGTACACCTGTAACTTAGCAACTACAATAAAAAATTTTAAATGAAGAACGAAAGAAAATAAATCACTCCACAACATTCTGAAAAAAAGAAAGCGTTTTGCTTAATATTCATGCTTCTAAATGTTTATAAAGCAAATATTTATCTAGAAAATGCTGCCTACCTAACCAGTAAGGATTCTAAGCATTTCTGTTAAAAAATTATTTGACCAGTTACTATAAAAATATTTATGAATACAATAGTGAAATAACATAATAGTGAACTATTTTAAATGTAGAAGATTATTAAACAACATGTCCATTTTCACCACATGTTCAGTTCAGTTGTTCAGTCGTGTCCGACTCTTTGCGACCCCATGAATCGCAGCACGCCAGGCCTCCCTGTCCATCACCAATTCCCGGAGTCTACTCAAACCCATGTCCATTGAGTCGGTGATGCCACCCAGCCATCTCAACCTCAGTCGTCCGCTTCTCTTCCTGCTCTGTATCCTTCCCAGCATTAGGGTCTTTTCCAATGAGTCAACTCTTCGCATGAGGTGGCCAAAGTACTGGAGTTTCAGCTTTAGCATCATTCCTTCCAAAGAAATCCCAGGGTTGATCTCCTTCAGAATGGACTGGTTGGATCTCCTTGCAGTCCAAGGGACTCTCAAGAGTCTTCTCCAACACAGTTCAAAAGCATCAATTCTTCTGTGCTCAGATTTCTTCCCTGTCCAACTCTCACATCCATATATGTCTGGAAAAACCATAGCCTCGACTAGACGGACCTTTGCTGGCAAAGCAGTATCTCTGCTTTTCAATATGCTGTCTAGGTTGGTCATAACTTTCCTTCCAAGGAGTAAGCGTCTTTTAATTTCATGGCTGCAATCACCATCTGCAGTGATTTTGGAGCCCCCCAAAATAAAGTTTGACACAGATAATTCCAAACCAGTCTTTTTCAACTGGGTTCCCCATTTTAATAAGAGAAGAGAGAAAATTAAGTATTGTCTCCATTTCCCTAAGAATGGTTATGTAAACAGTACCATCTCATGCTTAGGAAAGTTAATTTATTATCAGCAACAAATTTCTTTATCAGCAACAAATTTCTTGATGAACTGTGTCTCATACAGTTTCTTCAAACAGTAGCATCAGCATCACCTGGGAACTTATAAGAAATGAAAATTCTTACCCTCATCCCAGATCTACTGAATTAGAACCTCTTGGGTGGTTTAACAGATACTCCAAGTGATTCTGATCTAAGTTAATTTCTGAGAAATACTGCTCCAGTGCATACAACTTAAAGCTAATTGAGAAAGGCTGTTCTAAACTAAAATAAAATCAGTGTCACAAACACAGGACTATATTTTATCTATTAGAGAAAAAGTATAATACAAATAGTTTTTTATCTAAATGCTGTTGGAACTGTCATTTATATGAAACTCCATAAAATGCAAACTAATCTATAGTGACAGCAGATATGTGGTTGCTGGGAGATGGGGGAGCAGGAAGTCTGGAAGAAGCAATTACAAAGGAACCCACTAGAAAACTCTGGAGTATGTTGATTATGTTCACTATCTTGATTTGTGACAGCTTCATGGATGTATATGTGTCTAAGCTTATCAAACTGTATATTTTTAATGTGTGTAATTTAAGGTCAATTAAACTTCAATAAAGTTTTTAAAAGTTGTGTTTTAAAAACCCTTACCTTGCCTTGTATCCTATATAAAAATTAACACAGAGAACTATGCTCAATATCTTGTAATGATCTACAATGGAAAAGAATCAGAAAAAGAATGTGTATGTACAACTGAATCACTTCACATGTGAAACTAACATGTTAACCATTCTTCAATTTTTGAAAAATCAGAAAAAAAAAAAAAAAGAGAGAAAAAAATCAGTTCAAAATGGATCAAAGTCCTAAACCTTAAACTATTTTTGGCTACTGTGCCTGGCTTGTGGGATCTTAATTCCCCAACTGGGGATCAAACCGCACACCCTGCAGTAAAAACAGTGAGTTCTAACTAGTGGACTGCCAGGGACTAAAGACTTTAGTTCCAAGACTAAAACTTCTTATAAAACTCTTAGAAGGTGAAACATAGGGTGAAAGCTCCATGACAGTGCAGCAGCCATGATTTCCAGCATATCAAAGGACAGGCAAAAGCACAGTTAACAGAATAAAAAATAGAAAAACGGGCCTACATCAAAATTAAGAACTCTTATGTAAAGAAAAAACAGTTTTAAAATAAATCTTCCTATGCAGTGAGTATAATCAATAGTGAAAGGCAACTCACACAATGGGGAGAAAATATTTACAAAATCATACATCTGACAAGAAAATTATATACAAGAACTATATATACAACTATATAAGAATTATATATATATAATAATATAACTTGTCAACAACAACAAAAATAAACCTCACACACTACCTTATATCCATTTGGCTGGCTTACTATTAAAAAAATAGAAAATAACATTTGTTGGCAAGGATGTGGAGCAATTGGAATCCTGTACACTGTTGGTGGGAATGCAAAGGGACAGTTTGTTCTGAAAACTGAAGGAAAATCTAGAGTTGTAACTGGGTTTAATTCATAACAATCTCGATGAGAAAAGTCTTAAGTCTCCTGTATGCTTGAAAACTTTCATAATAAATGTTGGAAAGGCATTCATAAATCATTAAGAATTAATTGGTTTAAAAAGAAATTTAAATGCAAAGTTCTTAAAAGTTGAACACAAAATCAATGTAAACAACAATTTTTTCAAAATTAACTGTAATAAAATTAACATTTAAAAAAACCTTATTATTCTGGCCCTAAATACTATAACATCTTTGATGGTATAAAGATATGTGTACATTTTTTGACTGCTCTACATGAAATTTTGAATCTAAACTTAGTAATGTGAAAAAAAAAATACAACTAAAAATACAATCTTTAGTTTTCATTTATTTTTCTTTTCACAAAGTACTGATTAAATTCATACTACTAAAAATAAATAAATAAATAAATTCATACTACTGATAACTTTGAGATTTTAGCATATAATGTATAACATTAGCATAAATCTATTAAAAACAAATCCTAACAGCCAAGAAGGAGTATGAAATTTCAAAATGTGTTAGCTAATTTTAATCAGTGGATATGAGTGAGCTGAAACTCCAATACTTTGGCCACCTGATGCAAAGAACTGATTCACTGCAAAAGACCAGATGCTGGGAAAGACTGAAGGCAGAAGTAGGGGACGACAGAGGATGAAATGGTTGAATGGCATCACTGACTCGAAGGACATGAGTTTGAGCAAGCTCTGGGAATTGGTGATGGACAGGGAAGCCTGGTGTGCTGCAGTGAGCAAGCTCTGCGAATTGGTGATGGACAGGGAAGCCTGGTGTGCTGCAGTCCATGGGGTCGAAAAGAGTCAGACACACTGAGCAACTGAACTGATGACTGATGAGTGAGTACCTAATAAACTATCTTCAGTAAATTAACTTTGCTCAGATCTCAAACTTGAATAAGCACAGTTAATATGGCTAATTAAATATTCATTCATATGGACTGCTGCTGCTGCTAAGTTGCTTCAGTCCTGTCCGACTCTGTGTGACCCCCATAGACGACAGCCTACCAGGCTCCTCCATCCCTAGGATTCTCCAGGCAGAACACTGGAGTGGGCTGCCATTTCCTTCTCCAATGCATGAAAGTGAAAAGTGAAAGTGAAATCAGTCGCTCAGTTGTGACGACTTGTCGCGACCTCATGGACTACAGCCTACCAGGCTCCTCCATCCATGGGATTTTCCAAGCAAGAGTACTGGAGTGGGTTGCCATTGCAGGTTGCCATTGCCTTCTTCATCATATGGACTAGGTGGGGCCTTTAATATGTACAATAAAAATCACTGAATGGTTTATATTATAGACTAACTTGTCTGTCAAGGATCTTCCAGAAGTCCATCAATAAATAATCTATTTTCATTCAAAACACTGAATGCTACCTAAAGAGCATCTACTTAAAGAGAATGGCAGTTTTTTTGGTTATAATTTTTTGTTAAGGTATACTAAGAGTAAATTGCCGGACAGCTAGATGAATTTTTATATACGTATATATTCATAGCAATCACCATCTAGATAAAAATATAGAGTACTTCCAGCACTCAAAAAGCCTCCCTCTTGCCCCTCTTATTCACGACCCTTACCTATCCCCACTGCTGTCATAGTTTCTATCACCCAAAATTAGTTTTGACTCATCTTGAATTTCATAAAATGAAATCATAGAGTATGTACTTCTTTGTATCTAGCTTTTGTCACTGAACATGCATATGAGAATCATTCATGTTATTGTGTCAACATGAACATGACTTTTTTTTCTTACTGCTATGTAGTGCTTCAGTGTACAATTAATCCATTATATAGCCATTCTCTTGCTTATAGACATTTGGGTTACCTGCAATTTGAATAAATCTGCTATNACACAAAATCAATGTAAACAACAATTTTTTCAAAATTAACTGTAATAAAATTAACATTTAAAAAAACCTTATTATTCTGGCCCTAAATACTATAACATCTTTGATGGTATAAAGATATGTGTACATTTTTTGACTGCTCTACATGAAATTTTGAATCTAAACTTAGTAATGTGAAAAAAAAAATACAACTAAAAATACAATCTTTAGTTTTCATTTATTTTTCTTTTCACAAAGTACTGATTAAATTCATACTACTAAAAATAAATAAATAAATAAATAAATTCATACTACTGATAACTTTGAGATTTTAGCATATAATGTATAACATTAGCATAAATCTATTAAAAACAAATCCTAACAGCCAAGAAGGAGTATGAAATTTCAAAATGTGTTAGCTAATTTTAATCAGTGGATATGAGTGAGCTGAAACTCCAATACTTTGGCCACCTGATGCAAAGAACTGATTCACTGCAAAAGACCAGATGCTGGGAAAGACTGAAGGCAGAAGTAGGGGACGACAGAGGATGAAATGGTTGAATGGCATCACTGACTCGAAGGACATGAGTTTGAGCAAGCTCTGGGAATTGGTGATGGACAGGGAAGCCTGGTGTGCTGCAGTGAGCAAGCTCTGCGAATTGGTGATGGACAGGGAAGCCTGGTGTGCTGCAGTCCATGGGGTCGAAAACAGTCAGACACACTGAGCAACTGAACTGATGACTGATGAGTGAGTACCTAATAAACTATCTTCAGTAAATTAACTTTGCTCAGATCTCAAACTTGAATAAGCACAGTTAATATGGCTAATTAAATATTCATTCATATGGACTGCTGCTGCTGCTAAGTTGCTTCAGTCCTGTCCGACTCTGTGTGACCCCCATAGACGACAGCCTACCAGGCTCCTCCATCCCTAGGATTCTCCAGGCAGAACACTGGAGTGGGCTGCCATTTCCTTCTCCAATGCATGAAAGTGAAAAGTGAAAGTGAAATCAGTCGCTCAGTTGTGACGACTTGTCGCGACCTCATGGACTACAGCCTACCAGGCTCCTCCATCCATGGGATTTTCCAAGCAAGAGTACTGGAGTGGGTTGCCATTGCAGGTTGCCATTGCCTTCTTCATCATATGGACTAGGTGGGGCCTTTAATATGTACAATAAAAATCACTGAATGGTTTATATTATAGACTAACTTGTCTGTCAAGGATCTTCCAGAAGTCCATCAATAAATAATCTATTTTCATTCAAAACACTGAATGCTACCTAAAGAGCATCTACTTAAAGAGAATGGCAGTTTTTTTGGTTATAATTTTTTGTTAAGGTATACTAAGAGTAAATTGCCGGACAGCTAGATGAATTTTTATATACGTATATATTCATAGCAATCACCATCTAGATAAAAATATAGAGTACTTCCAGCACTCAAAAAGCCTCCCTCTTGCCCCTCTTATTCACGACCCTTACCTATCCCCACTGCTGTCATAGTTTCTATCACCCAAAATTAGTTTTGACTCATCTTGAATTTCATAAAATGAAATCATAGAGTATGTACTTCTTTGTATCTAGCTTTTGTCACTGAACATGCATATGAGAATCATTCACGTTATTGTGTCAACATGAACATGACTTTTTTTTCTTACTGCTATGTAGTGCTTCAGTGTACAATTAATCCATTATATAGCCATTCTCTTGCTTATAGACATTTGGGTTACCTGCAATTTGAATAAATCTGCTATGAATATTTTTGAACAAGTCTTCTAGTGGACATAGGCACTAATTTCTCTCAGATTTCTCTGACATATAATACTGAGGAGTGGAACTGTTATGCCATATTGAAGGTGTATGCTTTGGCAGGAACAGCTGGTTGAATGTCTGAACCACATTATTACCAGCAACGCATGAGAACCATTTACAAGTGTGTAGTGGTATCATGGGCTTCCTTGGTGGCTCAGTCCACCTGCAATGCAGGAGATCGTTTGCAGCACAGGAGATCTGGGTTCGATCCCTGGGTCTGGAAGTTCCTCTGGAGGAAATGGTAGTTCACTCCAGTATTCTTGCCTGGAAAATCCCATGGACAGAGAAGCCAGGTGGACTATAGTCCATGGGCTTGCAAAGAGTCAGATGTGACTTAGTGACCAAACCACCACCACTACAGTGGTATCCAACTATGACTTTAATTTGCAATTCCCTGATGACTAATGGTGCTGAGCATTACTTATCAACCATCCAAATATTCTCTGCTTGTTCATGTCTTTTGAAAGAGCATTATCAATGAGTGCAATTTTTACGTGTTGTAATTTTCTTCCCCAGTAAACAGACACCTTTAGTCAAAAGAGGTGTCAGGGGAAAAACATTAGAGAGTAGTTTGCATGTAGGGTTATATTATGAAGTAAAGAAATAAACCATACTAACATATAAGCCATCAAATATTAAAGGTAAATCACCATTCACATGTACTAATAAAAGATTTAGATTAACAAACTGTTTTCCAACATAATGATTCCAAATTAGCCTAAAAATTGACGTTTACAAATACACTGAAGGTCTATTACCTCAACAAAGCTGGTGGGACAGGGAGAGGGCCAGTAAACCCGTGGATATCCAATCTCACCTATTTTATCTGATGTCTCTGATACTTTTTATTATTTGAACGAGGTAGATATGAAAGAAGACCAAATTCAGCTATTTGACCTGCCTTAGAAAATGAGAAGAGCTGACAACAGTGATCTGATACAAAAATTCAAATCTTCTGTCTCTATATACACCATAATCTTTCAGCTATGTACAGGAGGACGATCAGACATGGCAGCACTGCTGGCTAACTCAGCAGAAAGAGAAGACAGTGAAAGATCTTAGTGTGGAGTTTTGTTTTCAGAGAGGCAGAGGTTATATTCTGTCTGCTAAGAATAGCCTGACTGAAGTTAAAAGCAGAGGGACAGGCTACTGCAATCATCCAGGCAAGAGGCAAGGCAACTTGGACCAGGGTAGTAATAACAGACTACTAATAAAACGCTGTTGGTTTCAATAACAGGATTTGCAGATGGAGTATAAGGGTACCAAAGAAAGAAAGAAGCATCATGGTGAGGTCTGGCCTTAGCAACTCTAAGGATGTTGCTGCCCAAACTTAAGATGGAGCAGAAATAAGTTTGGGGTTGGGGAAATATTATCAACAGTTCAGTTTCAACATGTTTTAAGTTTGAGATGTCTATTACATAGTCAAGTATAGGTGCTATGCCTGGAGTTCAGAAAAGATAAATTTGTGAGTTGCTAGTATATAAACGCTGAAGTTATGAAATCAGATGAGCTCACCAAGAAAGTGAGTATAGATGGAAAGAAGCAGAGGCCATGACTTAGCCCTGAGGTATTATCATGTGCAAAAGCTCAAGAGATCAGGGAGGAACTAGTTAAGTCTGAGAGTGGGAAAAGGAAGGGGAAAACAGAAGAAATGATGTCCTGGCAACCAAATGAAAAAAAAATGACAATGTCTCTAACACTGCAAATTTTCATTAATATCACTGAACAATAAGAGCTACAAGGGACCTTTGAGATGACTTTAAAGATAAAAACATGGAGGCATATAAATTCAACAAATTATAAAGTCACAAATCAAAAGAATCACAGAAAATAGTTAGGTCTGTTCCATAATGTTCAATGTTTAAGAGTATGGAAACACAGATCAAGGAACTGGATCTCAAAAGATGATCTACTGAGGAAAAGGCTTTACTCAGATGTGCTATCAGAACGGAAAAACAAAACCAGCAACTCTTGTCTGCTCATTCAGTTTCTAAATATACCAACGGACCCATGTGCTAAATGTTGTCATTCCTGTTCTCTTATTCAGCTTTCATTCTTTCCCTTTCTTGACAAATCAAACACATAACTTGTTTTCTTCCACTCCAATGACTTTTTATCTCTTGTCTGAATTTTTCAATCTGTATTCCCAGGCTTTACTCTAAGAGAAACACATAAAACAACTCATTTAAGCTTCTCAATAGCCCTATGAAACAGACAGTAACCTCATTTTTTTTCAGGTAAGGAAATAAAGGCATAAAGACCAGGTAATTTGCTTAAGACCACACAAGTAAGTAAATAGCAGAGCCACAATTTTAACCTAATGGTTAAACACAATGCTGCTAGGAAATCAGACAAAATATGTGAAAGCACTGTACAAATGAAGACACCACCTATAGAGGTGGTACTTCATAGAATCTTAGAACCTTAATTGTGTTCAATTAGCACAACTTCTAACGTTTTGGTGTCTACACTCCATCCAAGTCAGAGCTGATTACTTCAATACTTCAATTTTGTCTCTCATAAAAATCTTCCAAAGATAGCAAAAAATGAAAATTACCAAAACAACAAACAAAATCCAAGACTTTTCAAGATGTCAAGTTAGCATCTGACATTTCCTAATAAATATTTAAATACAGATTCCAATTTCAATTATAACATATTTTCTCTAATGTACTTGAGAGATTTCATCAAGTTTTAAAATTACTTCCCAAATAAGAGAAAGTATAATATGCTTATGCTTTGAGGCCAAGTACATATTTAACACTCTAACAGACTTAGAATCACATGAGGCTTGAACATGAATTCAAAATCTCTTACCATTGATCTTTCAGGATATCCAAACAAATAGCCCCTGTGACGGAACTAATATTAGGATGCCATATTTTAGTGATAAACCGGACCTAGAATATAAAGCACATTTGAGTTTTTAAGTAACAGGAAAAAAACAACCATATAATTTAAGTAAAACTTCAAAAAACAGAAATCCTCACTTTTTTTTTTTTTAAAGCCCATATATTACATCATTTTGCCTAGGTCAAGGGATGGGTGTAGAAGACAAAGCATTCAGTAAGTTGAATGCTGTCAATGACGTATATTCTTTTTAATAAATGCTCAAAGAAACCCACCAATTAACTATAACTAAGGTGTTTATAACTTACCTAGCATAGTGAGATGTTATGAGAAATTTAACATGAATTAAGATCTATTTCGGTAGTCCCTAAAGTCAATATAGATAGCAAATGATGTTTTTTTTAGTGTGACAAAGGGTGTAGAATAGGTGTGAAGGAAAAAGCAAAATCAATACATAAAAACAGATGTAGTAAGTGATGGCAAGATTGCTTCTGATTTTTCTGTAGCATTTTTTCCTCAAATACTTTAGAAAAATGCAATACTTAAAGGTCTACTATTATTTGCCAGGTATTGAGGCTTCTAAGAAATTTATTCAATATCAAATAACTAGCTAGCAATAGAAAATACAAACTCACACAACCTAATCTCAGATTCTAAATGTACCTGTTTGTCTTAGCATGAAAGAGCAAGAAATCAACAAGTGAAAATGCTAACTCTGAAATGAAATTAAGTTCATCAGCTCTTACTTATAAGCTTCTGGAGGAGGAATAGGAGAAGATGAAGGAAGGTTTTATTTGACATGTATATCATAGTCACCTAAGTCAAAATTCTTTAACACTTAATAGATTACTACAAGCCAAACTAAAAGTACCTTACAACAATTAATTCATCAATGTATGCTCCAAACCTAAGCTATAAATGCAAAGTAGCTAAAATATGTACGTTTCTGCTTCTCGTGATTTGTCTATGCTGCTGCTGCTAAATCACTTCAGTTGTGTCCAACTCTGTACGACCCCACAGACAGCAGCCCACCAGGCTCCTCTGTCCACAGGATTATTCAGCCAAGAATACTGGAGTGGGCTGCCATTTCCTTCTCCAATGCATATATGCATGCTAACTCGCTTCAATTGTGTCCGATTCTGTGTGACCCCATGGACAGCAGCCCACCAGGCTCCTCTGTCCACAGGATTCTCCAGGCAAGAATACTGGAGTGGGTTGCCATTTCCTTCTCCTTGTCTATGCTATCTGTCCCTAATTCCCCACAAACTCACTAACATATTTACCATCTGAAAAAGCACTTTAAGTCATCAATGACTTCAAAATACCTAAAACTAATGGAGACTTTCCACTCCTAGTTCTTTTATAATTCTTAAAAAATTACACTTACTGCTTTCACTGATACCTACTTCTTTCCATCCACGGAACACCATTTCCTTAAAGGAGACTATCATTATGCTCCTGGCTTACTCAACAGTTTACTGACTTTACTGTTTTCAGTTTTGTTCCCTCTAATCCATTTTCTACAATGAAACCAGAGAGCGCTTTAAAACAAACCAGATTTATGACACCACTCACTTAGGTCCCTTAAGGACTTCTCTCTAGCCTACCTCTCAAACCTCACTATCACCCCACATTCAAAGCAAGTGCTCAATAAGTCCTATTTGCCTCAGGGCCTTCATACATTTCTTCCAATAACACACCTTAATATCCTCTTCTGGCTAACTCATACTGATTCTCCAAGTTTCAACTTCCATAACCACTCTCCCCGACCTGATCCCATAGCACCCTGCACTCTTCTATTTCACAGTACTGATCACACTTCTATAATCTCTCCCACATTTGCCTAGTCTTCCCTAAAATGCATGGTGTCTATTTGCTTAGTAGAGCACTCGAGGCATCTGAAGTGCCTCACACTGAATAAATATACAATTAACATTATGACAAACTTGTTATTAAAAGGCTAAACATTATCCTTCTCAAATATAGTGAAGATCAAATAAGACAGGCATATAGGGCTCATGTACAAAAAACATTACTGGTAACAGATAAAACCATGATACATCGTAATTTTTACCATTGAGTTCAAACCTTTATAATCATATAACAATAAGCCACAATTTCAGTGACACAAGGACAGCAAAGTATTTTGAATTTTAATATTTTCAACAAGATCAGAAAAAAAAGAAAATTTCTTCTCCTTTTTGGCCACACCCACAAGGCATGCAGGATCTTAGTTCCCCTAACCAGGGAACAAACCTGTGCCCCATGCAGTGGGAGCTCGGAGTCGTAAGCACTGGACCACCAGGGAAGTCCCAAGGAAAACAGAATTTTAAACATCTACTACTGAAGATGTCAAAAGGTTTATGATTTAGGCTGATGATCTACGATGTGTGGATTGTATACTGCTTTTTAAAGAATCTTCAGTACACGATTCTCAGTAGACTCATGAAAACTAATATGCATATTATTATTAACATGTGAAATTATTAAACTTTATTTCTTTGTACTAGGAACAAGTAACTCTGAATTTGGAGAGAATAATAAAGAGGATAATTCTCAAAGTCGCTCCATTATCCACTAGTACAGATATAACTGTCCTGTAAGTAGTTGTGTGGTCTTCCACACATTTTTTTTTAACTGGAGGATAATTGCTTTACAATGCTGTGTTGATTTCTGCTATACAACAACGTGAATCAGCCATAAGTATACACATATTCTCTCCCTCTTGACTCACCCTCCCTCCCACCCTACCCATCCCTCTAGGTCTTTACAGAGCACCAGGCAGAGATCCCTGTGTCTGCAGCCACAAAATTAAGACTCTTGTTCCTTGAAGAAAAGCTATGACAAACCTAGACAGCGTATTAAAAAGCAAAAACATTATTTTTCTGACAAAGATCCGTATAATCAAAGCTATGGCTTTTCCAGTAGTCATGTAGGAACGTGAGAGCTGGACCATGTGCTGAAGGCTAAGCGCTAAAGAACTGATTGATGGCTTTGAATTGTGGTGCTAGAGAAGACTTTCAAGAGTGCCATGGACAGCAAGGAGATCAAACCAGTCAATCCTAAAGGAAATTAGTCCTGAATATTCATTGAAAGAACTGATGCTGAAGCTCCAATACTTTGGCCATCTGATGCAAAGACCCTGATGCTGGGAAAGATTGAGGGCAGGAGGAGAAGAGGGCAACAGAAGATGGTTGGATGGCATCACCACTCAACGGACATGAGTTTGAGCAAACTCCAGGAGATAGTGAAGGACAGGGAAGCGTGACATGGTACAGTCAATGGGGCTGCAAAGAGTCTGACATGAATGAACGACTGAACAACAACAAAAACAAATAGTACTAAAACACCAGACAAATAACAAGTCAAGCTTCCTTATTTTCACAAATGAAACCAATAATAGCACCATCTGGGTAACTTGACAACAACCGTTAATTCTGAGGAGCTCTTAAAGAATTTAGAAACAAAAATATTAATACCATGTACATAATGTGACCAGACTGAAGTGAAGGAAGGGGACTATTCTTCATTCTCTATATTAGTGCACCATCATCAGTACTCTTATCTCCTCCTACAGCATGTATCCTATTATTTTTACACTCTTTTTTTTTTTTTCATCCATGTGGCCTTCCCCGTCCCGGTACAGGTGGGACAGTGACATGGCCCGTCACTTTCTCTGGCTCAGGGGACCAAACTCAGCGCCCCGCTCGGTGTGAGAAACGCGCCACTCTACACTCTTTAATTCAACAAAAATTTCAACTTCTACCTCATGGCAGATATGAACTCTATTTCCATCAGGAATTTCCAGTTTTAAGCTTGGAACTCATGGAAGTTACAATATTAAACCTGCTTTAACTAACTTG
>SJYX01018845.1:385611-397006 GCA_006410675.1 Oreotragus oreotragus | reverse complement strand
GTTGTTCCCTGTCCAGTTCTAACTGTTGCTTCCTGACCTGCATACAGATTTCTCAAGAGGCAGGTCAGGTGGTCTGGTATTCCCATCTCTTTCAGAATTTTCCACAGTTTATTGTGATCCACACAGTCAAAGGCTTTGGCATAATCAGTAAAGCAGAAGTAGATGTTTTTCTGGAACTCTCTTGCTTTTTTGATGATCCAGCGGATGTTGGCAATTTGATCTCTGGTTCCTCTGCCTGTTCTAAAACCAGCTTAAAGCAACAGAGCTTATTTATTCTGCTTGCTATAGCAAGGGCCAGCCACCATCTCATACATCTGACAAAAACACAAAAGTGGACAGAGGATTGGAAACACTATTAAAAAAAAGGAAGGAAGGCCCCAGGGTTGCTATGATAAAAGGTGGTTGGTGGCATGTGTAATCTGGAGATGAGCTTCTAGAAGCAGAGCATCTTAGGTGATTGGTTTGGGAAACCATTTGGCTTTTTCTGGTTGGTCCTGAGTTAAAGGCAGGGGCAAAAAACTGGCAGTCATTGACCACGTTCTGAGCACTCTGGGCATTTTGCTTCAGATGTTGTGGATCAGAGTTCTGTTGTTATATTTGGTCTGGCCATTGTCTGTTTGTATACTCTGTCTTTCACAAGACAAATTGAATAAGCATATGTCAGAAGCAGTTTACGCAGCATCCCACCAAGAAATAAGGGACTCCTTGTGATTCTGAGTCTATAATTCTTATTTATTAATATTTATTTATTTGGCTGTGCTGGGTCTCAGTTGCGGTAGTTAAGATCTACCTTCATCGCAGTTTGGAGGATCATTAGTTGTGATATGTGAAATTCTTAGTTGCAAACTTAGTTGCATCATGTGGGATCTAGTTCCTTGACCAATGATGGAACCTGGGCCCCCTGCATTGAGGGTGCAAAGTTCTAGCCACTGGATCTCCAGGGAAGTCCCTATAATTCTTACTATTAATTGAGTTAAAATGAGGATATGTGCTTGTTTGCCAAGGACAAATCAATTTATTCAGATATATCATGACTCTGTGAGGCATCGGCCTTGACTAATCAGAGTCTGTACTCTTGGCCTTTTTGTTTTTACATAATCAAGTTCTATAATTTCCATAATCTCTTTAATGAACCATGAAGAAAGACATTGCTTTATTCTTTTTCTAAAATGTGTTTGAGCCATATATTTTATCATATTCTTTCTTCAGAAACTTCCTTAAATTATCATGTGAATGATATCAAATACATTTTGTCTTACAGTTAAAAATTTAACTTCTTACTTATTCAGTACTTCAGAGTCTGTGGATTGTGAGGAAATTGGCTGCACATTAGCTTTTCATCTTAGGTGGATAATTTAGAAAGACTGTCTCCTGAGGACTCTCTGCTTCTGTAGACTGTGGGATAATTAACCATAGCAAAATACCTTGATTTCTTTCGCCTCTTAACAGGAACTGCTAAATCTGTTTCTTTCCCATAGTTCATCATTTTTTTAAATCTTTTCCTATTTTAGCTTATATATATGTTCTCGGCGTTGGCTTCTCCAACCAGCTCCCTCATTCCTGTAATAGTGCTTTCTCTCCAACACTCTTTTTCTTTTAGGGATTTTATTCCTCTGCTAGGGCTAATATATGCAGTATCAGACTGGGTGGTTTAGATAACAGAAATTGGAGTCCACAAGTCCAAGATAAAGGTGTAGCAGGGTTGGTTTCTTCAGTGGCCTCCATCCTTGGCTTGCAGGCAGCATCTTCTCTTTGTGTCTTCACATGGTCTTCCTGCTGTGAAACTGTGTCCTAATCTCTTTTTATAAGAACATGAGTCACATTGCATTAATGCCCAACTCTAATGTCCTCATTTTAACTTAGTTACCACTTTAAAGACCCTAATTCCAAAACAGTCACATTTGCTAGTACAGTGGTTTAGGACTTCAACAAATGACTTCAGAGAGGTGGGGATGCAATTCAGCCCATTAACAGAGATATGATTACAATTTGTGATTGTATATTCATCTTGAGCGTCTGTGTTTAATCTCTGTCTCCTGCACCTGCACGACAGTACAATTTCCATAAAATAAAGGATCATGTTTTCTGTGTGTATAAACCACCAGTACAGTCCCTAGCACAAACCCATGCAGGATCTGATTTTCCATGATGCTGGAGAAACTTGTGTGGATCCCTGCCATGGCAGTTTATTACTGAGTGATGATGCGAGTCATAATAATACCAATTTTTAATTCTTTTTCTCAAAGAGAGGATCCAATATTACAGGGGTTTTAAAGCCCACAAAATCTGAAACTAACCCTAGGTCTATTATTGTTATTTAGTAAATATTTATTGGGACTTCTCAGGTGACTCAGAGGTAAAGAACCTGCCTGCCAATTCAGGAGATGAAGGAGATGAAGATTCGATCCCTGAATCAGGAAGATCCCTTAGGGGAGGAAAGGGCAACCCACCTCAGTACTCTTTCCTGGAAAATCCCATGGACAGAGGAAACTAGCCGGCTACAGTCCATAGCATTGCAAAGAGTCAGACACAACTGAGTGGCTGAGCATGCATGCAAACATTTCTTAAATGAATAGATTATTGAACAAAACTTGATGTGACTGCTAACTTATAAAGAGGCAGTTAATCTAAACTCAAATACATTTTCTTACAGAGATGACATTATAAAGTGGCCAGATCAAGAAAGCTTCTTTAAGGTAAAGAAAATAACAGATAATGTTTATCTAAGAAAAAAGTAATATATGTGTGCATCTGTTTATGCTTAAAGACAATAGGAAAATAAGCAGTTTAAAATGTTTTAAGGTTACATATAAGGAAATGAAGGGAATACAGTGTAGGGAGTGGGAAACACTTGATCTCTTTAAATATTCTTATTTTTTAGATTTGATTTGAAATCACATAAATAGCTTACATATTTATAAAATTTAATTGAATTTTAAAACCAGTTCTTGCAAAAAAAATTTTTTAATGGGACAAATGATTAAAAGGAAAATAATGCTTACCTGACCCATTATACCTGTAAAGTATTTGCTTCCAGCTCTACAGTACTTATATGTGTTTATGATTTTGTTCCTATGGGAAATCTTTTTTCAAGCATTTCTTTAGTCCTCCTCAGTTTGCCATCTGCCACCAGTTGCTTGAGGGTGGAGATGCTCTCCAGAATTTACCCTGTGTGGGTCATAGCAGGAGAGAGATGCAGGAAGTTGGTTCTTTTCAATACTAATGATCTTCAAATCTATCTTTTCCCACCAATAACAGTCTTCTTGATAAACTGGATCATTTCAAAATCAAAGATGGTAGAGTTCAAGGCTTCTCCTAAATTGATTCACCAAATAAGATTTATATTATTTATTTGTTTGTTTGTTTGTTTACCTTTTTTTGGCTGTGTTGGGTCTTCATTGCCGCATGGACTTTTCTCTAGTTGCAGAGATCTGGGGCTCCTCTTCATTGTGGTACAAGAGCTTCTCATTGCAGTTGCTTCTCTTTTTGCAGAGCATGGGCTCCATGCTTCAGTAGTTGCAGCTCCAGGACTCCAGAACACAGGCTCAATAGTTGTGGCCCACAGGCTTAGTTGCTCCACGGCATTTGGGATCCCAGATTGGGAATCGAACCTGTGTCTCTTGCATTGGCAGGCGAATATCTTACCACTGAGCCATCAGGGACACCCAGTAAAGCCATTTCTAAGACAAATCACAGGAATCCCATCCTGTGGCTGTCCACAGTGCTTATGCCCAGGATCCCTTCATTTCCTCCATCTCTTCAGAGTTACCGTCAATCTTTCAGTCTCTTCAGCACAATTTGTTCTGGTAACATTTTTCCTCTTAATGTTTAGATTAAAAACATTTCTTTTTATTGGGGGCAGGAGATAAACTACAAGTTTGGGATTAACATACACACAATACTGTATATAAAAAAATAGATAGACAACAAGGATAAACAAACTGTATAGTACAGGGAACTAACCTCAATAGTTTGTAATCACCTATAATGAAAAGAATTTGAAGAAGAATGTATCACTTTCCTGCACACTTGAAACAAACACAACATTGTCAATTAACTATACTTCAATAAAAAAGATCTTTTAATCTTATAGCCAGTCTCAAAATCTTATACTGTTGCCTTATTTTTAGTTAATTCCAATAGTCGAATGATTCCAGTTCTACCCAGAACTTTCTTATTCTGACTCATTTAGATTTTCTTAAGATTTGGATTTGCAGTAAATCCTGCCTGCTTTACTTAGATTACAACTTGTAGGCAGAGACTAGAATTTCTGCAATGTGCTTTGCCATGCCAAATATGATATAACCACAAGGTATATTCTTATAATATGAACCATTCATCTGTGAGTTGTAGCACTCACTGTAATACAGCATCATTCAGAGATATTTGACTTAGCTTGTGTCACTGGTGTAGTGGCAATAAGCAAACATTTATTTTGGAGGCACTGACCTTGAATGTCTCTGTGTATGGTCATTATCTTTTTACCACAAGCTTATCTGCCTTCTCAAAAATAAATTGTGTTTGAGATCTGTCCAGTGTCACCTTGCAATGTAAAATGGATTTATTTCAGACTGAGTTTATATCCTAGTGACTTTCAGAAAATAATTATCTCCACTCTGGCTAGCATCCCAGGAATATTGGCATTCCATAATGACACTATTATCAGTGACCCAGCTACAGATGTTCCAGGTACACCCTCTACGAGTCTCATTATGCATTCTTTTCTAGAAATGATCATGACCTATACATCTGTAATCTGTTTCCTTGGATCACCAAAGGACCTAATGGAGTTGTCCATTGGGCAATACTATTNGCCTTCACCCAGATCCTTGTCATGGGCGAGGCGCCGGATTGGAGTAGATGTTGTCGCCCCCGACAACTATTCATGTTCTCCAAAGTAGTTAAGATACTTTATAGCTGGATTCATATCTTATAGATGGCCTAAAGAGTTTCTACTATGTGTACTCTCAAACTTTGTGGTTTAGTCATTAAGTCATGTCTGACTCTTGTGACCCCCATGGACTGTAACCCACCAGGCTCCTCTGTCCATGGAATTTTCCAGGCAAGAATACTGGAGTGGGTTGCCATTTCCTTCTCCAGGGGAAGACAACTTTAGCATGCATCAGAATAACCTGGAGGGCTTACTAAAGCACTGATCACTGGGACCCACATCCAAAATTTTCAATTCAGTAGGAATGGAGGTCAGTCTGAAAACTGACATTTCCAACAAATTCCTAGATGAGGGTGTTGTTGTTGCATGAAGAAATTCACTTTGAGAACATTAGTGTTCTTGCCTGGAGAATCCCAGGGATGGGGGAGCCTGGTAGGCTGCCATCTCTGGGGTCGCAGAGAGTCTGACACGACTGAAGCCACTTAGCAGTGGTATATGACACAATTCTTACATGTACTGTTTAGGACAGAGATAACTCACACCTCAAGGAGTTTATAGTCTCATTGGGAAAATATTTATGTAAATAAATATCATACTGCCCTTAGGGGCTAACAGACGAGTAAGTCAACAAGAAGAAAAGCAGATTTAACTTTCCATTTATGAGATTCGGGACGCTTATGTGGAGGAGGTGGCAAATGACTGAGCCTGGATCAATGGGTGGAATTTAGAAATGTAAAGTTGTAGGATGAAATGGAGAAATATATTCCATCTGAAATACATTGCNACTGCCCTTAGGGGCTAACAGACGAGTAAGTCAACAAGAAGAAAAGCAGATTTAACTTTCCATTTATGAGATTCGGGACGCTTATGTGGAGGAGGTGGCAAATGACTGAGCCTGGATCAATGGGTGGAATTTAGAAATGTAAAGTTGTAGGATGAAATGGAGAAATATATTCCATCTGAAATACATTGCATTTTTAAACTGTAGGACAAAATCTCCATTTTTATATTTATGAGTCAGTTCAAAGTCTGAAATTTTAAAAATTTTCAGTTGTCTCAAAAATGTCAAATTGTGTTTCTAAAACAGATTTTATTGCAATGATGTTAATCAATTAATGGTAATGTTTTTAATGTGCTAATGCTGTTGTGGTTATGTCAAAACGAGTTCTTATCTTTTAGAAAAGCATACTGAGATTTTCGTGGGTGAAATAACATGTTGTTTGAGAGAGTGGATGGGGTCTGGACAGAGCAGGGTTGACCAATGGTTGACGGTAGCTGGGGCCCCATTACAGGTACTTGAGAGATTCATTGTATTATTTTGTTAACTTTTGTGTATATTATTAATTATTTATAATAATTTTCCACCCAAAGAAGAAACTATATGAGCAAAATTAAAGAAGTACAGGGCTCATCGTTGATTTCTATTAAAATATAAAGTAAACAATTGAACAATAAGGGTAAAATGGTAACTTGAGACCATTTCATTCAATGATTTGACTTGAATGCCACTAAGGAGTATGGACTATATTTTTAAGATAATGAAGGAACACTGAGAGTGTTTTGAACAGAGAAATAGTATGCACTTTTATTATTGTGGCAATGGTAGGCAAAACAGATCAGGAGGGCAAGAGTCTGAAGGTAAGAACCATGTAGTAAGGGTCTGAATAGAGATCTAGAGAATAGAAGAAAGGGAAGGTGAGGGTGGTGGTGTATAGGTGAATCTGTAGGCCTTGGTGGGCTTCATAGGTGGCGCTAGTGGTAAAGAATCCACCTGCCAATGCAAGAGACTTAAGAGACCCAGGTTCGATCCCTGGGTCTGGAAGATCCCCTGGAGGAGGGCATGGCAATCCACTCCAGTATTCTTGCCAGGAGAATCCCATAGACAGAGCAGCCTGGAGGGCTACAGTCCATAGGGTTGCTAAGAGTCGGAAAGGACTGAAGCAACTTAGCACACAAGCATGTGGGTGTTGGCAACCAGTTAACCATAAAGGAATCATGGAAGATCCCAAGATTCTGAACTTGNTCAATGATTTGACTTGAATGCCACTAAGGAGTATGGACTATATTTTTAAGATAATGAAGGAACACTGAGAGTGTTTTGAACAGAGAAATAGTATGCACTTTTATTATTGTGGCAATGGTAGGCAAAACAGATCAGGAGGGCAAGAGTCTGAAGGTAAGAACCATGTAGTAAGGGTCTGAATAGAGATCTAGAGAATAGAAGAAAGGGAAGGTGAGGGTGGTGGTGTATAGGTGAATCTGTAGGCCTTGGTGGGCTTCATAGGTGGCGCTAGTGGTAAAGAATCCACCTGCCAATGCAAGAGACTTAAGAGACCCAGGTTCGATCCCTGGGTCTGGAAGATCCCCTGGAGGAGGGCATGGCAATCCACTCCAGTATTCTTGCCAGGAGAATCCCATGGACAGAGCAGCCTGGAGGGCTACAGTCCATAGGGTTGCTAAGAGTCGGAAAGGACTGAAGCAACTTAGCACACAAGCATGTGGGTGTTGGCAACCAGTTAACCATAAAGGAATCATGGAAGATCCCAAGATTCTGAACTTGAGGACTGGGCAAACAACAGTGCCATTAAAAGAAAGGGAATATTTACCAAGAAAATGATAAAGTTTGTTTTTGAAATATTACTAGTGAGGGATTTTTGTGATCTGACCAGGAGACAGATAGAAATATGTGATTGCAGTACAGAAAAGTAGGCAAGACAAGATGAATCTGAGAGACATCTATGTGAGATGAGATTGCTCTGGAAAATAAGTTGGTGGGAAAAGTGAGTCATGGACTTTAGGAAGCATCTAAATTTCGGGATTAGAGAGGAGAATAGGAACCAGGGAAGGGACTAGTAGAGCGGTAGAAGGTGTAGAACTTCACATTCATGTAGATATTTTTTAGCATCAACTATTCTGCCCAACAACAATTAGACCAAAACTCAATTATGAGAAATTAAAACTGAATATTTTTTGTACACCTATGTTCATAGCAGCATTATTCAAAATAACCAAAAGGTGTAAACAGCTCAAATAATCATCAATGGATGAATGGAGAAACAAAATGTATATGATAAGTACTACACAGGGTGCTACAGAGAAATAGTACTGAGAGGAAGAGTATACATATATACTAAGGAATTTGCTTCTGTGAGGATTTTCTAGATGTTTCTGCCTACTCATACTAGAAGTCAACCGAGCAAAAACAGTCCATTAAAGTGGACAAAAAAATAAGTCAGCTATAAGATATTCATCCTACTGGAAGAGATGTAGCTGTAGCCTGTGTCAGTCTTGAATATCTCAAAGCCTTGCTGATGAGCTCTTTCCAATTTGCTCATGGATCAGTCATGTGTGTCTAGATTCCATCAGAGAAATGCTCCAAGCATGATTCCAAGCTGAAGAAATAATTTATTATCTTGAATTAGTAATGGCCTAAAGAAATTGCTGAAACTCATTTCTGATTATTGTTAAAAATTTAGTTTCCATTGTGCTGAGATTAAAATTGTACTTGTGAAACATTGGTAAATTATTAAATGGATAATACTAATTAATTCAACTTGGATTGGGGTGGAAGGGACGCATTCTGTATTTATCCGGACATAGCAGAATGTATGTTTCCTTAAAATCAAAATTGTAAGAGTAGTGTGACTGTCTTGTTTTGGGAGCTATATGCATCACCTTAGCTAAAGGTAGTATCGAATTGCAACAATTTCTCTCTTTGTTTGCTAGTGCAGATTTTGTTCTATTTAAAGTCTTATTTATATGTGTTTAATAGGATAGTGTATTGAATAGGAAGTTGGTAGTATATAAATCATAATAACAAGAAACCATTTTATGTTACAAGGACCTAGTCCAAGGTATTCTCATTTACTTTCTCTTTTAGTTTTCACATAGGGTATATATGAAGAAGATATTATTATTATTATTACCCTCACTTTATACCTGAATGGTCTAGTGGTTTTCCCTACTTTCTTCGATTTAAGTCTGAATTTGGAAATAAGGAATTCATGATCTGAGCCACAGTCAGCTCCTGGTCTTGTTTTTGTTGACTGTATAGAGCTTCTCCATCTTTGGCTGCAAAGAATATAATCAATCTGATTNAGGTGGGAATTGAGCTGGGGTCCGAAACCCGCCTGTCGCGGTAGGGGAAAGTGGGTTTGGAGGCGGAATGCGTTATTTGGGGGGCGGAGTCTTTAATGTACCTCTTGTTGCTGTTTAGGGAGCAGAATGGGCAGCCACAAGGCAGAGGGGTTTGGGATTTCACCGAAGACAAGTCTGCGAATTTTCTGGGGAGATTTTATGTCATTGGGAAGGTTGTAGCGTTACAGAAAACTGATAGGACCTGGGATCTTACAGAACATCCTCTCACAGGGGAGGAACTGAGGCCGGGAAAGTCGAGGTTACTTGTACAGGTCCTGGACTAAACCCACTAAAGTCTCCTCCAGTTTCCATTTTACTGCCACGTTTCCTGATCTGGAGGTGGAGGAGGAAGGAGTGTAGATATGTGGGATCTTATCCCATGATAGGGGATGCGCCTTCTGGGACCTGGCAATCCAGGCCGGAATCAAAAGGGTCAGAGTTGGAAGGAGTCTTAGCAGTCCCCAACTTTACTTGTGAGGAAACGGAGGCAGAGTCATATTTCCCAGGGTCAGAGTGAGTGTTGTGTGGGGATAACACTCATTACTACTAATGAATTCCTAGGGAGTGATGGTGTTCTGATTTCCTGCTGCACCTGTACCTTAGTTAAGTTTCGGTGGCTCGATCTGCCCTGGGATATTTAGAGTTAAAAGTAAGTTGCTATGAGAGTAGGGGTTTAAGGGATGCACATTACCCTATCAACAAAGATTTACTGTATAGCACGGTAAATTGAAATCTTGTAATAAACTATAATGGAATCGAGTAGAAAAATAGAATATAGGTATATATATATATGACTGAATCACTTTGTTGTACACCTAAAACTACCACAGTATTGCAAATCAGCTATACTTCAGTGTATTAAAGTAAGTTGCTAACCATTTTCTAGCAAATTTCAAACTCCCAAAATATACTTGACCAAAATATGTGGCTCATATGGTTTCAGTAACTTAAAAAGTACAATGTGTGTCCTATTTGTTTTGTAGCCTTGTCTTACAAAATGGTAGAGGATGAGCTGGCACTATTTGATAAAAGCATAAATGAATTTTGGAATAAATTCAAAAGCACTGTCAATGACACCTCCTGTCAGATGGTGGGACTAAGAGAAGCCTACAAGGACTCCATTAAAGCATTTGCAGGTATCTACATTTAACTCATAACATGTGGTTAGTCTTTGTTGTTCTTGTTTGTTTGTTAGTGTAATTTCAACTGAATTGAAACTTCAACTCCTTTTCTCTTTCAGAAAAGCTGTCTGTGAAATTAAAGGAAGAAGAACGGATGGTTGAAATGTTTCTGGAATATCAAAATCGTATGTGACAAACTGTAGAAATAGATCATAGAGAGTTTTTTTAGATTAAACATTTTCATAAAATCCCTCATACAAGTAAAACAGTGTGTTTATGTATATATTAGTTCAGTTCAACTGCTCAGTTGTGTTCCACTCTTTGCAACCACATGGACTGCAGCATGCCAAGCTTCCCTGTCCATCACCAACTCCCAGAGCTTGCTCAGACTCATGTCCATCGAGTCAGTGATGCCATCCAACCATCTCATCCTGTCGTCCCCTTCTCCTCCTGCCTTCAGTATTTCCCAGCATCAGGGTCTTTTCCAGTCAGTCAGTTCTTTGCATCAGGTGGCCAAAGTATTGGAGCTTCAGCTTGAGCATCAATCCTTCCAATGAATATTCAGGACTGATCTTTAGAATGGACTGGTTGGATCTCCCTGCAGTCCAAGGGACTCTCAAGAGTCTTCTCCAACAACACAGTTCAAAAGCATCAATTCTTTGGCACTCAGCTTTCTTTATGGTCCAACTCTTGTATGTATGTATGTATGTATGTATGTATATATGTATATGTATATACAGCTTCCCTGGTGGCTAAGTGGTAAAGAATTTGCCTGCCAATGCAGGAGTAACGAGAAGTGGGTTCAATCCCTGGGTAGGGAAGATCCCCTGGAGGAGGAAATGGCAACCCACTCTAGTACTCTTGCCTGGAAAATTCCAGAGGAGCCTGGCAGGCTAGAGTCCATGGGGTCACAAAGAGCTGGACTGAGCACACATGCACACAATTCAGCTTAATAAATAGAACATCCCATGTAATACCTTCCTCTTTTCTCACCTTCTGGAACTAATCTATCAGTATTTTATTTTAGTATTAGGAGCTTCCCTGGTGGCTCAGAGGTTAAAGTGTCTGCCTGCAAAGCAGGAGACCAGGGTTCGATCCCTGGGTCAGGAAGATCCCCTGGAGAAGGAAATGGCAATCCACTCCAGTACTTTTGCCTGGAGAATCCCATGGACATAGGAGCCTGGTGGGCTACAGTCCATGGGGTCGCAAAGAGTCGGACACGACTGAGCGACTTCACTTCACTTCA
>SJYX01018845.1:340046-382305 GCA_006410675.1 Oreotragus oreotragus | reverse complement strand
TTGCCTGGAGAATCCCATGGACATAGGAGCCTGGTGGGCTACAGTCCATGGGGTCGCAAAGAGTCGGACACGACTGAGCGACTTCACTTCACTTCATTGAGGTTTTAAATGTTATATATGTGGCAGCATTTTGTATTAATATGTATTCTGTCCCTTTTTCACTTAGCATTTGCTCGTGAGAGTCATCTTCACTGATGTATAAATGCTCATATTTTTAAAAAATGAGTTTCACAGACTAGAATACAAAACCAGTACCTGTTCATCACACTGATGTATAAATGCCTATTTTTTTTTAAATGAGTTTCACAACTTTAAAAAACTGGAGTTCTCTCTGCTCTTTGGGTGTAGGTTTAAAATCTGACAGTTTTTCTCTCTATATTTCTATTGTTCCTGCCTTTCTTTTCTACCACTCTACAGACTGTCCAGAGTGGATTAGCAGCTTTTACTGAATTCTCACACACAGACCACAGGCTTGTAGCCATAGGCCAAAATCCACTGGAGATACTAACTTTTGCCAAACCGTGTTTTGAACACTGTCAAGTCAGAGTGTCTTTACACGGGACTCATGTACTTAATGTGCTACAGTCCCTGATTCTTTCTTCTGCTTTGCTTTGCCTTGACCACTTACTTATTATCTGGCCCCTGGAGGCATGTGATTTTGGAACTCCTGGGAGGCTGTTATAGAAGACTTCTACCCAGGTCCACTTTCTTAGTGGCCCTGAAGCTTCCATGCCCTTTTACTGCTTCTCATTCCCTCTGTAACCAGCAGCAGGAAGGAAAATCACACAATCCTTCAAATGTTAGGAAAAAAACATTCCTCTACATGGTATTTACGTACCACTTAGTAGCTTAAAACTTTTCACACCATCATTAGATACCCTAATCCTGTGGGGTAAATAAATGAGACAGCCATTATTATACTTGTTTTCTGTTGTTCATTTGCTCAGTCGTGTCTGACTCTGCAGCCCCATGAACTGCAGTATGCTAGGCTTCCCTATACTTCCCCATCTTCTGGAGCTTGCTCAAACTCACGTCCATTGAGTCAGTGATGCCATCCAACCGTTTCATCCTCTGTCATCCCCTTCTCCTACCTTCAACCTTTCCCAACATCAGGGTCTTTTCTAATGAGTCGGCGCTTTGCATCAGGTGGCCAAAATACTTGCTTTACAACTGAGGAAAAGAGGACCCACAGTTGTGATTGAATCAAGGTCCTCAGGTAACAGCTGAGAAGCCAGATGGCAACTGAGAACTTTTGACATTTAAATCTGCATCTCTTTTTGCAGTAAAATTCTACTTAATTATCCTTTAAAAATAGCATTTTTCTTTCTGGTAATTCTGATAAGATGTTTATTTTAAAATTATGTCGTATATAACCTGATCATGTCCACAAAATACAGAAAAGTATGTAATTGGTATGTTATTGCTTTATTTGCATATCTGTGATTACTGAGTTTAATTATCTTTTGTATTTGTTAACCATCTTCATTTTGTGTTTCCTCTGTTCATTCCTTTGTCCTTTTCTTTCAAATTTATATTTGTGTCTTCTTTAGATTAAGAATAGTAACCTTTGTTGGGAGAGGATAGTTTAATGGTTAAAAGCATGACCTTTGAAGTTAAGACCTAAGTTTGAATCTAGGTCAAACTGCTCATTGCATGCTAGCAGGTAAAGCTGTGAGCAAGTTATTGAACTGCTGAGACTTCTTTTCTTCTTTGTTTTAATTGAAGTTACGGTTAGTTTACAGGGTGTTAGTTGCAGATATACAGCAAAGTGATTCAGTTGAATATACATATTTATTGTTTTTCAGATTTTTTTCCCTTACAGGTTATTACAAAATATTGAGTAGAGTTCCCTGTGCTCTACAGTAGGTCCTTGTTGATTATTTTATATGTATTAGTTTTTTTCTTTTAAAAAAGAGTAAGATGTCCATCATAATTGTATTATTGTGAAACTTGAGTAAATTTATATAAATGTAAGAGCAAGTATTTAGCTTATAGTAGAGTTTTTGTACTTATTTGATTCAAATATGTTTTCCTGCTTGCCTGCCTTTCTTTTCAATTTCCTTTTGCCTTCAAGTAAAAAGATCTTTCCCCATATAGTTAATTTTATATTCACAGATACTGCCTTTTAGGTTTTATAAAGTTTCATTTTACATTTAAATATTTAATTTAAATGTGGATTTTATTTTGGATTTCAGCACTGTTTGGGGAACAATTTACCTCTTGATTTATGATATTTATCATATTAATTTCCTAAATGTACCCATATTTGTTGATGAACTTTTGTTTGTTTCCCTGGTGGTTCAGATGGTAAAGCGTCTGTCTACAATGCAGGAGACCCAGGTTCGATCCCTGGGTCGGGAAGATCCCCTGGAGAAGGAAATGGCAGTCCACTCCAGTATTCTTGCCTGGAGAATCCCATGGACAAAGGAGCCTGGTAGGCTACTGTCCATGGGGTCGCAAAGAGTCGGACACAACTGAGTGACTTTGCTCACTTCACTGCACCACTGTTGTGTTAATACTGTCACAGTCACGGTTGTTAAATCTGATAGGGCAAGTCCCTTTTCTTATTGTTTTTCTCACCATATTTCCTAGCTGTTCTCACCTGTGTAATTACTTTTGTTGGATCTTCCCTTTTGATTCCCTCCAAATTCCACAGGGGCTTTATTAAACACAGAAATGGGTTTGGGAAACATTTACATCTTTATAATATTTAGAAGCTTAAAATGTCTCTCCATATAACTGGGTCAAATGTATGCCTGAGACAAGTTTTGCATTTTTTTTTCCTTACAAAGCCTGCATATATCTTGACCTAGATTATTCCTGAATGTCTTGATTTCCCCCTTCCTTCTTTGGTTCAGTCAGTTGAGTTCAGTCTGTCAGTCTTGTCCAAATCTTGATGACCCCATGGACTGCAGCACGCCAGGCCTCCCTGTCTGTCACCAACTCCCAGAGTTTACTCAAACTCATGTCCATCGAGTTGGTGATGCCATCCAACCATCTCATCGGCTGTTGTTCCTTTCTCCTCCTGCCTTCAATCTTTCCCAGCATCAGGGTCTTTTCCAGTGAGTTAGTTCTTCATATCAGGCGGCCAAAGTATTGAAGTTTAAGCTTGAGCATCAGTCCCTCCAATGGATATTCACAACTGATTTCCTTTAGGATTGACTGGTTTGATCTCCTTGCAGTCCAAGGGACTCTCAAGAGTCTTTTCCAACACCACAGTTCAAAAGCATCAATTCTTTGGTGCTCAGCTTTCTTTATAGTCCAACTCTCACATTCCGATTTGGAACCAGTCTGTTGTTCCCTGTCCAGTTCTAACTGTTGCTTCCTGACCTGCATACACATTTCTCAGGAGGCAGGTCGGGTGGTCTGGTATTCCCATCTCTAAGAATTTTCCACAGTTTGTTGTGATCCACACAGTCAGAAGCTTGGGTGTAGTCAATAAAGCAGAAGTAAATGTTTTTCTGGAATTCTCGCTTTTTCTATGATCCAACAGATGTTGGCGATTTGATCTCTGGTTTCTCTGCCTTTTCTAAATCCAGCTTAACCATCTGGAAGTTCACGGTCATGTACTGTTGAAGCCTGGCTTGGAGAATTTTGAGCATTACTTTACTAGCGTGTGAGATGAATGCAATTGTGCGGTAGTTTGAGCATTCTTTGGCATTGCCTTTCTTTGGGATTGGAATGAAAACAGACCTTTTCCAGTCCTGTGGTCACTGCTGAGTTTTCCAAATTTGCTGGCGTATTGAGTGCAACGTTTTAACAGTATCATCTTTAAGGATTTGAAATAGCTCAACTGGAATTCCATCACCTCCACTAGCTTTGTTCATAGTTATGTTTCCTAAGGCCCACTTGACTTCACATTCCAATATGTCTGGCTCTAGGTAAATGATCACACCATCGTGGTTATCTGGGTCATGAAGATCTTTTAAATATAGTTCTTCTGTGTATTCTTCCTTCTTCACTGCCTCCTTACCTTCCTCTCTTCCTCTCTCCTTTCTTCTATCATTTTGGTATAGTTCAGAATATACCAGATATCTAACATTAACATTAGGTATTTCTTCAAAACATCTGAAAAGCCATCTTTAGAATTTGTTCATCTTTGGTGTTGTTTTCTTTATGTACTTATTTGAAGGCGAGAGCTGCAAAGGTCATGATCTTCTGATTTTGTATTTCTTGGTTTAATTTAAATTTGAAATAGCTCAACTGGAATTCCATCACCTCCACTAGCTTTGTTCATAGTTATGTTTCCTAAGGCCCACTTGACTTCACATTCCAATATGTCTGGCTCTAGGTAAATGATCACACCATCGTGGTTATCTGGGTCATGAAGATCTTTTAAATATAGTTCTTCTGTGTATTCTTCCTTCTTCACTGCCTCCTTACCTTCCTCTCTTCCTCTCTCCTTTCTTCTATCATTTTGGTATAGTTCAGAATATACCAGATATCTAACATTAACATTAGGTATTTCTTCAAAACATCTGAAAAGCCATCTTTAGAATTTGTTCATCTTTGGTGTTGTTTTCTTTATGTACTTATTTGAAGGGGAGAGCTGCAAAGGTCATGATCTTCTGATTTTGTATTTCTTGGTTTAATTTAGCATTCTCATTTAAAAATCCATTTTTTGTCTCCTCATTTTTGTTTTCAAAGACAAATAGGAAAGGATAAGGATTCTTGTTCTTTTATGGTTTTTTAATTGTCAGGAAATGTCTATCAATTAAAACATTAATTTTGTGAAAGTCAGTATTTTGCTCTTTTTATAGATACATGTTGATGAGCAAAGCATATAGATTCTAGCTAATACTTTGTGCTTCTTACAGAAATCTGCAGACAGAATAAGCTCATTCAAGAGAAAAAAGAGAATTTATTAAAGTTGATTGCTGAAGTAAAAGACAAAAACCAGGAAGTGGAGGCACTGACTGCAAATATCCAGGATCTTAAGGAAGAATATGCTAGGAAGAAGGAAAGTAAGTTTCCAGTTGTACAGGTATTTAAAACAATCTAAATTTCAAAGTAGTGATGGCTCACAATTAAGTACATGTTGCCTTCTTCCCAGTTCATTGCTAGAAGTAGCTAACATACTTTAAGGCCATAGCCAGGCCCTCACCTCTCTCGGCAAGGTGTCTGTGAAATTTGCTAAGTAGGTTTTATTTTCCTTCTTTTGCTTAAAGAGCCTTTTTTTTTTTTTTTTTTTTTTTTCTGTCTTTTAAAAAACTTATTTAGTTTTAATTAAAGGAAATTGCTTTACAGTATTGTGGTGGTTTCTGCCAAACATCAACATGAATCAGCCATAGGTATACCAGCGTCCTTCCCTCATGACCCTCCCTCCCACCTCCCTCCATTTCACCCCTCTAGGTTGTTACAGAGCCCCAGTTTGAGTTCCCTGAGTCATACAGCAATTCCAACTGGCTGTCTGTTTTACATATGGTAATATATGTTTCCATGTTACAGTCTCTGTGTATCCCACCCTGTCCTTCCTAACCCTCATGTCCATAAATCTGTTCTCTATGTCTGTGTCTCCATTGCTTCCCTGCAAATAATTTCTCAGTACCATCTTTCCAGATTCCATATATATACATTAGCGAAGACTGATCCTTTTGATTTCTAATAGAACCAGAGAATAATGAAATTGAGTTTCATTATAGTGGGAGTTTAATTAAGCAGAGNTGTCTGTGTCTCCATTGCTTCCCTGCAAATAATTTCTCAGTACCATCTTTCCAGATTCCATATATATACATTAGCGAAGACTGATCCTTTTGATTTCTAATAGAACCAGAGAATAATGAAATTGAGTTTCATTATAGTGGGAGTTTAATTAAGCAGAGTGGGAGACAGTTTCACTAAATAAGATTTGCCTGGGAGAAACCGTCGTGTAATTTATGCAACAGAGTCATTGATCACGCATCCTCTGCCAGGAACTATTAAGCGTGTTCTTCATGCTGTAAAGCCTCTTTGTCTAAGACTTTTATATTTTTTTTTAAAAGCTGCTTCTTTTAGATAGAAGACTTGTTTGCCCATAAATGAAATAATCAATTCTAAAATCTCTTGAATATAGCAAAGTTTGTTTCGTGAATGCTTTTTCTTAGAGAGTTTGTGTACGAATCGACATTATTTTTTTCAACTCTTAAGTATTACTTAGGGAATATTGCATTAACTTTTGAAAAAAAGTTCTAAACTAGCATGAAATAGCGCTGACTTCCTATTTAAAATAATAGAATATTTTTCCAGTGAAGCAACTGATAAATTTTTGGCTAACTAAAAAAAGCGAGATAGTGTACAAGAAGTCTTTCTATTTCTCTGCTAAGCTTGCAAGTCCTTGGCCTATTTATTCATGCTGCTTTATAATAAAATAGAACAAAACTTATTACTCTTAATACTGGTATGTATTTTTTCATGCAGTTTTTCCTTCCAGCTTGAATGAACAGAAGCCCCTTTTGCTAATTGGTGGAGATAGAAAGTGTAATAAATATAAATGTAAGCTGATTTATTTGCCTGGTATTATTTTTATGGTTGTTTTTAAGTGTTTTAAAATTAGTTAAAAGAATATTAACTGAATGTTATTTAAAATATGCTTTACTCATTGTCTGTGTTTTTAATCATAGCTATTTCCACTGCTAACAAAGCTAATGAAGAGAGGTTGAAAAGGCTACAGAAATCTGCAGACTTGTATAAAGATCGACTTGGACTAGAAATTCGAAAAATTTATGGTTAGTATATTAATGTAAGTAAAACATAGGATAGTTGAAAAGTCTGTCTTAGGTAGAAAACAATCTCTAAAATATTTTCAGCTAAGATAATGACCACATTGTTAATTTTTTAAACAGTAAGAAAAAAATTACAAAACTTTTATCACCCTAATGTAATTACTCATGCCTTGGTTATTTAACATCCAGTATTTTAGTAAATGTATTTTGGGCATAGTTGCCAGCATGAAAAAAAATTTTTTTGTTCCTTGTTCTTACTAGTATTGTATGATTAGTATTTCTCTAATTGCTATAGCCTTCATAATGGTAATTTTAACATAGTGGTATAATAATTCATTCCATAAGTGTAGCTTAATTTATTCAGTCTTTTATCTATTGTTTAACCCGTATATTACTCTAAGTTTAACACTTGGATTTTACATTTTTCAGTTTTAGAAATACCATAGTGGACATACATAGACTTCTCCATTTGGGGGGCACAATTTTCATGAAATTCCCAGAGATGAATTTCCAAGTTAAAGCACAGGAATATTTCTGCCGCTATTACATATCTATGTGTCCATTTATAGAAATATTTATGGTGTTGGGAGTCCCCAAGATTACATTCCATTTTGGTGATTTCACTAGAAAGATTTACAAGACTCAGGGTGGCTCAGATTTATGGCAGTGAAAGGATACAAAACAAAATTAGCCCAAGAAAAAAGTCACGTGGGGCAAAATCTAGAGGAAACAAGTTTTCAAGAGCCTTAAGCCAGTGGAGTCACACAGGATGTGATTAATCCCTTCAGCGTCGAATTGTGACAGTACACGTGACATGTTGTCTACCAGGGAACCTCATTAGAGACTCTGGAAGCTTGGCCTGGTTTTGCTTGGACTTCACCCCAGGAATTATTTGCATTGCTGATTTTGCTGTATCCTTTCACTGTAATCATAGCTCTGAGTACAACCAGTGGTGAGCCCCAGGAATCCTCCTAGTGAGTTTTCAAACCTGTGGTGGTCTTGGGGATCTCTGATATCCCAGACAAGGACCAGTCTCGCAAGCAGACCTTTTCTGGGGATAGAAGTCTCAGGCCTGCTGCTGCTGCTAAGTCGCTTCAGTCGTGTCTGACTCTGTGCGACCCCATAGACGGCAGCCCACCAGGCTACCCCCTTTCTGGGATTCTCCAGGCAAGAACACTGGAGTGGGTTGCCATTTCCTTCTCCAATGCATGAGAGTGAAAAGTGAAAGTGAAGTCGCTCAGTCGTGTCCAACTCTTCGCGACCCCATGGACTGCAGCCCACCAGGCTCCTCCATCCATGGGATTGTCCAGGCAAGAGTACTGGAGTGGGGTGCCATTGCCTTCTCCCTCAGCTAGGTCAGCTCTTTTATGCAATCTGTGTATACTGTAAAGAGTACCCATTTCATTGTTATTTGTGCCAGAAATGTAGTTTCTTTTTAAAGATTTTTGGTTTATTTTATTATCTGGCAGTTGATTAGATAATAGAAACTTTAAAAAAATACATTTCTTTGATTATTAATGAAAATGTGACCATATTGGACCCTCTATTCATAAATCTGTTTGCCTTAGTTTTGGTGTTTTTCCTATCTGTCAGAATGAGTTTTTGATGCAAAATATTAACCTTTGCTTAGAGGAGAACATAAAGACCAGCTCTGAACTTTTTAAAAAATTTTACTTAGTTTCAATTGGGGTACAACTGCTTTACAATATTGTGTTGGTTTCTAAAAATATGGAATGCTTCATAAATTTGTGTGATATCCTTTCACAGCAGTGATGCTAATCTTCTCTGTAACATTCCAGTTTTAGTGTATGTGCTACTGAAGCAAGTGTAGCTCTGAACTTTTGATACATTGGTCTTTAAGTTTATCTTCACTGTTATCCTGGGGTGCTTTTTTGTGTTGTGTTTAGTTTTGTCTCAAAACCACTTTTAAAGCCTTAAAATTATTTTTTAGATTTAAAGTAGAAGTTTCTCATAGTCCTCAAAATCAGGAAATACTGTTTTACAGCAGTGTAGATATTAATCAGAGGTGGAGGGAAGAAAGCTCATCTCAATTGAAAGCTTTGGCACAATAAACTAATTCTCATTCTAAATAATTTAATCCCTTTTTCAGGTGGTAAATTGCAGTTTATATTCACTGATATTGACCCTAAGCATCCCGATCACCCATTTATGTTTTCCCTGTGCCTCAATGAAGCAAGGGACTATGAAGGTATGTACCCCCTGTCTCTTAACTGGTATTTAAGATTGGCATCCCAGAATGTAATTTGACTTAGAACATAAAGTAACGTGAAGGCAAGTAATATTCCCACAAGCTGTTGCTTTCTTTTCCAGTTTTGCTTCTTGTGATATTGTCTTCTAAAGGCAATGACTATAGTTTTGATTTACATATAGTATCCAGTCCATGGGGTCATGAAGAGTCAGACACGACTGAGCAATTTCACTTTCATGCACTGGAGAAGGAAATGGCAGCCCACTCCAGTGTTCTTGCCTGGAGAATCCCAGGGACTGGGGAGCCTGGTGGGCTGCTGTTTATGGGGTCACACAGAGTCGGACAAGACTGAAGTGACTTAGCAGCAGCAGGAACCTTAATAAGTAACTTCTCTTCCGGATGGCACAGTGCCACAATGGCTGAAAGACTTAAAAGGCCAATAATCACTGCATTTCATATGCAAGTATAAATTATCCTCTTACAGAACTTAAAGCTAAAGCTATAAAGGATATGACTGCCTAAATGTGAATATTGTATGTGATCTAAGTAGATGATTTTCAATTTGAATGTGATAATTTAATTTCCAAAAACTAAATTTTAAAATACTATCCTATCCTGAAAATCCCAAATGTTGATAATTTTGCTTCATTACTGATCCTGCAGTGGACCAGAAAGGTCTTTAATGTGTGGGAAGTTATATGTTCGGCAATAGTATGAACAAAAAGAATGGAAATTTATTTATCTCTCTTTATTATTCTAATGTTAAGGATTCTAAAGTAATCCTTAACTTCCTGGAATTCAGAAAAATGGTTCTTAGCTCTTTATATCTGTGTCCTCAAAGCATTTGTATTAGTAGCAGATGGACGCTCAGGAAAACAGCTGAGTTGGCTCCCTGATGTGACTTAGTGACTCGAGTTTATATTTTAGGAATATAGTTCAAGGACAGTTTTTTTTTTCCTCTCTAGGTAAATATCTTCTAATCTGATGGCTNATTAATAGCAGATGGACGCTCAGGAAAACAGCTGAGTCGGCTCCCTGATGTGACTTAGTGACTCGAGTTTATATTTTAGGAATATAGTTCAAGGATAGTTTTTTTTTTCCTCTCTAGGTAAATATCTTCTAATCTGATGGCTGCTAACTTTTAAAAAGCAAATCCCAAGACCTCTTACCTAGCTTCTCAGTTTTCTCTAAATTGGATAGCCTCTCTTGTTAGATAGTGTTATAGTATTTAAAGTAGAGTCTACAGTATAAATTTGGAACCAGGTGCTCCTTGCTATTCTTTCTCTGCTTTGGTCATGGGCCTTGTTTCCCAAGCAGTCTCTGCCAAAGAACTAGAAATCTGACAGGCTTCAGTTTCTTCTCCTTGGACAAAAGACAAGACTGATGATAGAGAAAGTTGAATCATTCCTTTCCTTTGACCACCTTCACAGGAGACTTGCTCCTAGTATGTACCAGCTGGTGCAACTGCATGTGAGGGCCATATTGTTATTTGTGACTCTGAGTCCCATTTGGCCATGTAAATACAACTTTGGGAATAGCAGCTACATTTTCTAATGATCCCCATTTCAGTTGTAAAACAGCAGATGTTTCTTTCCATAGTTGTCAGTTATTAAAGGGTTGGCGTTGAAAGTTGTTCTTTTTTTGATCGAGTGATCAGAAATTAGATTCGAGGCCCAATTTTGCACAGAAAACTGACAACAGTTTTTAAAAAATACTGTTAAAATAGTTTAAATAGTTAAAATGTATGGCAAAGATGGTAGGAAATGGCCTTCTGTTCTGTATCTCTGAGCTCTTCAATCCTTGATTACCATCTATCTAAAACAAGATTGTAGTATTTAATATTTGAATATTTAGAGATTAAACAAAGGTCTCTTCTAAAAATATTGTCTTTTTTTTTTCTGCTAGTGTCAGATAGTGCTCCTCATCTTGAGTGCCTCGCAGAATTTCAAGAAAAAGTAAGGCAGACCAACAATTTTTCGGCTTTTCTTGCCAACATTCGGAAAGCTTTTACTGCCCTGGTTTATAATTAATATAGAAACGGTGTGTAAAAAACGTTATCCCTTTGTGTTTCTCTTTTTTAAAAAACTGTCATTATTCGGTGTTTGTCTATAATCTTTATTTTTGTAACATTTCTGTGTGCTGATTTTTGTCAATTATTTTAATTGAAATCTTGGGAAAGAAGGTTTAAGTCAAGCTATTAGAAGTCATGGATCAGTAATAATAAAAAATGAATGGAGTGAGTCCAACCTGTGGTTTGCAATTTCTAAAATGTACTTCACAGAGTAAATGCTATCATCCTAATGTCTTAAAGGAAGGAATGTTTTTATCTTACACCAAGAGGGATCTACAGTTAAAGGACAAATCTTTGTATCAGAAGAAAATTGGCAGTGTTCTAAAATATCTAGAAAAGGAACTAATTTTGAAAATCCAAATGTAGAAAATTCATAAGCAATTTCCATTTTGTAATATTTATACTGGTTAGTTGTGGTCTAGACATATATTTGACATCTTTGGAGTCTATTCAATACCGACTAGAACTCAATCAGTTTTCTTCTAGGATTTCATTTTTGTCACTATTCTTTCCTTATAAATTTGGTTTTGTTTAGGTCTGCTGGCTTTAGTGGAAGACACATACCACTGTCTGAGGGTATCTTGGGCATGCCTAAAAGCCATGGAGCAGTGGCCTCCATGCTTCTAGCTACATCTGGCTTCCCCTTGTTATCTGGTCGGGGTAGGTTAAGCCAGTTGTCTAGTCAGGGCTGGAGGGAGCTTCAGAGCACTATCCCTCAGCTGCCTCTCATGTCTAGGACTTGGCTCAGGGTTCTGCTCACCATCGTATAGCAGTGGAATTTATCTAAGAATGCTGTGGACTAGTGGGAATGTTATTACTCAGCCATTCCCAGTGTGCAGACCAGCTTTTAGGCACCACTGATTGATACTATCTGCAGAGATGAAAGGCTGATAAACTTCCCTGGAGATTGGAGTGTGTGGTACAAATAATCATCTTATCCTGTCTTAGCATGGGCTTGGCTAAAGGAGTATTTTAACAGGCAGTTCAGTGAGCAGACTAACCAGTTTTCCTAGGCAAACCTTCACATTTGGCTTTATTTTGTAATATACCTACATTTAAAGGAATGTAGAAAGCCATATCAAAACCCAGCTTTGGTTTTTATGGACCTGGCTTGGTTTGGAGTTTAAATTATATAAGCAGGATCCATTTCTTAGCTATTTCTCCTGGGTTAAGATTCCATGTGGTGAACCCCAGCAATTTCAAGCTCATCTCAATCTCTGAACCAATCACTGGTGATCAGAAGAGTAAAGTATATACATTGGATTAGGTTAGATCCTCTGGGAACCCAGGTCTGGGGGTGGATTAAGCACGATAACTGAGCTAAGAATAGGGATGTTATTCTTTAAATGGAAATAGACACTAAATGTTTAACATAAAAAAGATAGCAGGTGACCTTTATAGTGAGTACATATTTACTGAATTCCCTGCTTGAAATATAACAAGGAACAAAAATTTAAGAAGATATTTTCATTCATTAAAACTAGAGAAAAACCACATATCCTACCACAAATTCTGGATATAATGTTTGGACCATAGAGTGAAAGGCACCAGGCATTGATTCTGAAAGATCTGTTTTACCTGCAAGTTAGAGAAATGAAGATTGGGGATGAGAAACTTAATGGGGAGCTCTCCGCTTAGATCCATTCCTCCTCAAGGACCACCATTCTTCACTTCTAACTGGGGGTCCGTCTAGTCAAAGCTATGGTTTTTCCAGTAGTCGTGTGCAGATATGAGAGTTGGACCATGAAGAAGATTGAGCGCCAAAGAATTAATGCTTTCAAACTCTGGTGCTCGAAAAGACTTGGGAGTCCCTTGGACTGCAAGGAGATCAAACCAGTTAATCCTAAAGGAAAGCAACCCTGAATATTCATTGGAAGGACTGATGCTGAAGCTGAAGCTCCGACACTTAGGCCACCTGATGCGAAGGGCCAGCTCACTGGGAAAGACCTTGTTGCTGGGAAAGACTGAGGGCAGGAGGAGAAGGAGGTGACAGGATGAGATGGTTGGATGGCATCACTCACTCAAAGGACGTAAGTTTGAGCAAACTCCAGGAGATAATGAAGAACAGGAAACCTGGTGTGTTACAGTCCATGGAGTCACAAAGAGTGGGACACAACTGAGCAACTGAACAATAACGACAAGCTTAAGTTTTAAAGTTTGATACATTATGAAAATTGTGCTTTGAATGGTTAAGAATACATATGAAAGGGAAACCAAGCTAGTCCATTAAACTTCCTCTATCCGTTTTATTTAGGATGGTATGTTGTAAAAACGAAATAATAGTTTTCAGCATTTAAAACCTTCCTGATACAGAAATAAAGCACAAGATATAAGATACAAAATACAGTTTCTTAAATGGGAAAGAAATATGCCTAAGTAATAAAACTAATTGAAATGGAATCTCAATGGGGTACACTAACCTATTCCACATTTGGTAATAAAATGGAACAAGACCTCTAAAATTAAACTCAATCACTAGTTAAGTTGAAAAAACAGAATCAGCACAAAATCTGCTAAAATGTAAGTTTTGATTTCCCATTTAATGAGGATTAGAAAATGTTGCTTCTCCTCCAGTTCAGAGGATTCTGATACAGAGACAATTAGTTATACTTTAATTTGTGTACCATGACAGTGAATTGCCTGTTTAGCTATAAAGCTAGCACAGTGTCTTTCCAGGTGGCTCAGTGGTAAAGAATCCGCCTGCTAACACAGAAGGAGACATGGGTTCTATCCCTGGGTTGGGAAGATCCCCCGGAGGAGGAAATACGACCCACTCTGGTATTCTTGCCTGGAAAATTTCACAGACAGGGCAGCTTGGTGGGCTGCAGTCCATGGGATGGCACAAAGTTGGACACAAACAACTGAGCATGCAAAATAGCATAGTAGCTAACATACAGTAGAAACTTAATAAATATTTGTCAATGTTGAGCACATTTCCAGACTCAGTAGAAAATTATTTAATGGGAAATTTACACCTTTGAAAAGGAGCTGACTTGTTCAGTAATACCTACAGGCATGTTGCTGAGATGTCCAGCAATTTTTAACAGGTAAAGACAGCTGTATAGGTAGGTCTTGAAAAAATGGCCAGCTAATCGAGAACAAGGCTCTGAATAAGACAAGGGTTTCATCTATGTAGAAAAAGAGTCTTGTCAAAAGTAAGTAAACTGGAGAGTATGCAAGCTATTTCGAATCAGCTCCTTTCATAGTATTGTTAAACATGTGTGAAGTATGAACAATGTATGATGGGATGTGTGAAGAATGTTTGGAGTTTATAGACATGTTACTCTCCTTATCAACTAAGTAAGCTGGAGGTAGCTGCTAGGCTAAGGTGCAACAAATGGAAAAACTTAAAGGAAGAAGTTATTTTACTCAGCTGCATAGATTTTTACAGAAATTCACAAAGAGGCAATATTTAAGATTGAAATAAATGTAATCTGCTGCTGCTGCTGCTAAGTTGCTTCAGTCGTGTCCGACTCTGTGCGACCCCATAGACGGCAGCCCATTGGGCTCCGCCGTCCCTGGGATTCTCCAGACAAGAACACTGGAGTGGGTTGCCATTTCCTTCTCCAATGCATGAAAGTGAAAAGTGAAGTTGCTCAGTCGTGTCTGACTCAGCGACCCCATGGACTGCAGCCTACCAGGCTCCTCCGTCCATGGGAGTTTCCAGGAAAGAGTACTGGAATGGGATGCCATTGCCTTCTCTGAAGATTCAAATAAATGTGATTTATATAATGGTAAATCTTGAATAAATGCTCTGTGTGTGTGTGTGTGAAAAATTCTGCTTTCCAGTATCAACATGGTAACATGAAAAGATTTGAGAATTAAGATGTGGTCCTGTTGTTGCTGTATTATTAAAATTGATACATGATCTTGGACAAATCAGTTAATATTTTTGAGCTTAAATCTTCTCTCCAACGAACTGCACTATGTGTAATTTCTCAAACTTGCCTTTTTTTTGTTGTTGAGCAGGCCAAGGAAGTTTTCTTCTATTTTCAGTTAATTACAAGTAATTATCATAAATGTTTGTTGCATTTTATTGTTTTTCTGTATCTGTATGGATTTTCATCTTGTAGCTGTTAATATGGTGATTTCTATTAATAGGCTTTAAAAAAAAGTTGAATTAAAGTTGCCTTCCTGGAATAAGTCTTAGTCATGGTGTTTAGTTTTGTTTTTAATAATGCTAGATTCGGTTTTGTGAAATTTGCTTTAAATTTTTACTTCTATAACCATGAATTAGATTGGCTTATAATTTTGCTTTGTGTCTTAACATCATCTGATGTTGGTTATCATGGTTATCCTAGGTCCCAGACCCTTGAAAATAGTTGATGTGTTCCTTTCTTCTCTGTTTCTGAAAAAGTTTGATTAAGGCTTTTGAACACACATATAAGACTCTCTTGAGCCTGTGTTTTCTTTGTAGGAAGATGCTTTTAGAAAAATGCATGTTAATTTTTTAATAGTTATTGAATTACTTAATTATTCTGCTTCTTCCTGAGGTTTGATAAGGCATACTTTTTTGAGAAATTTGTCTCTTGCAGACTTTTTTTGCAAATTAGTTGGTGTGAAGTTGTTAATAATATATACTTTTGGGTTTTGATATCTACTGCATCTGTAGTGTGTCTCCTTTTTTCTTAGAAATAATGTTGCTTTATTTATGCCTTTCTTGTGCTTCCCTGGTGGCTCAGATGGTAAAAAAAATCTGCCTGCAGTGCAGGAGACCAGGGTTCGATCCCTGGGTCAGGAAGATCCCCTGGAGAAGGGAACAGCCACCCACTCCAGTGTTCTTGCCTGGAGAATTCCATGGTATTCGGAACCTGGCAAGCTACAGTCCAAGGAGATGTAAGAGTCAGACCTGACTCAGTGACTAACACTTTCACTTTCATGACTTTCTTAATTTTGCCAGAGGTTTGCTCTGTTGATTAACCCTTTCAAAGAACCAACGAATAGCTTTATTCATTGGTTTATTCATAGCTTTACTCAACCTCTTGTCTTATATGTCATTAATTTCTGATCTTTCTTTTCATTTATTTGCTTTAGGTTGTTTCTGATGTTTTTATAAATTCCTAATCAGGATGCTTAATTCATNAAGAACCAACGAATAGCTTTATTCATTGGTTTATTCATAGCTTTACTCAACCATTTGTCTTATATGTCATTAATTTCTGATCTTTCTTTTCATTTATTTGCTTTAGGTTGTTTCTGATGTTTTTATAAATTCCTAATCAGGATGCTTAATTCATTAGTTTTATCCTTTATCCTGTGGTACTTTTTTTAAGTTGCTTTCCTGAAATTATAGGTTTTAGTACGTAGTAACTTTCTTATTTTTTATTTCTAACAGTTCAAATTTGCCATTAAGATCTATTCTTTGGCCATGTGTTATTTAGAATTGTGTGTGTCTGCACATGTGTGCTTGTATGTGTGCAGGGACACATAACATATGTGTTCTCTGAACACACAGGGGTTTTTTCACTTATTCTTTTCTTAATGATTTCTTACATTGTCATCACACAATTTCTAGAGCATTACTTTGTGGCCTCGTAGGTAATCAGTTTTTTTAAATAATAATTTTATTTATTTTTGGCTGTGCTGAGTCTTCGTTGCTGCATGGCTTTCCCCTAGCTGCGGTGAGCAGGGGCTACTCTCTGGTTGTGATGTGTGGGCTTCCCATTGTGGTGGCTTCTCTTGTTATGGAGCACAGATTCTAGAGCTCTCAGGCTTCAGTAGTCAAAGCATGTGGGCTCAGCAGTGTGGTTCCCAGGCTCCAGAGCACAGGCTCAGTAGTTGTGGCCCATGGGCTTAGTTGCCCCATGGCATGTGAGGTCTTCCCAGATCAAGGATCAAACCTGTATCTCCTGCATTGGCAGGCGGATTCTTTACTGCTGAGCCACTAAGGAAGCCCTGGAATCACTTTTATAAATGTGTACTTTCCAGAGGTTACATTTTATCTGCAGCACCATTTTATCTGCCCATAGCGTTCAGCTCGGACTTCCCTTGTGGCTCAGCTGGTAAAGAATCCGCCTCCAATATGGGAGACTTGGGTTTGATCCCTGGGTTGGGAAGATCCCTTGGAGAAGGGAAAGGCTACCCACTCCAGTATTCTGGCCTGGAGATTTCCATGGACTGTATATCCACAGGGTCGCAAAGAGTTGGATATGAATGAGTGACTAACACATACCCGCANTAAAGAATCCGCCTCCAATATGGGAGACTTGGGTTTGATCCCTGGGTTGGGAAGATCCCTTGGAGAAGGGAAAGGCTACCCACTCCAGTATTCTGGCCTGGAGATTTCCATGGACTGTATATCCACAGGGTAGCAAAGAGTTGGATATGAATGAGTGACTAACACATACCCGCACATACCCCTCCCCACACACACATACCCCTCCCCACACACACACACACTTATCACAGTGTATTGGCCTGTTTACCTTTCAGAAGACAGACGGGAGGGCTCCTTGAGTAAAAGGATTTACTGTCTTTCTAGTATTGAAGCAACAGATCAGTGAATAGTAATTACTCTTTACCCTTCAAAATCCCTTCTCTTGATCCCCCTCCCTCAAGCCCATCTTTCCTGAGTTAGACATTCTTACTACTCATGCTGCCACAGACAATGGGATGTGTCTCTATGTTGATTCTCTTTCCAAATTTGGCTGATTGCCCCTGAGACCATAAAGACTCTAGTAGGGGAGGAGGGACTTTTTCTTGGAAGCTGGAACAAAGTTATATTATGTTCAAATTACTAATCAGTTAAAACCTTATAATACTGTACAATAAAATTTACTTTAACCCAAACTGAATATTATTTTACTTTCTGATGAATCAGATAATACTCATTATGAATATTAATTATTATGAGTAATTGAAATGCAGAAAAGTGAAATTAATCTTTCTGGTTGACATGACAGGATAATGGATAGTCAGAATTTACTGTACCAGAAAGAAGATAAAATAGAGTAATGTCTTTGATATTTTTAGTGAAAATCTGACTCAGACCTCTACTGCCTATATTTCAGGTTACTAATGTTGCTAGAAAATTCCTGACATAAGAAAATTGCATAGTGGAGTATAATTATGAAAGCCCAATTAAGAGTTTAAAATTCTTAATATTAAAAAAATTATTTTATTCTCTGTGGAAGACTTGGGAACGTCATTAATGTTCCCAATATGCACTTAATTTTTACCTAAATCTAAGTAGTACCATCCCTACCTGTCCTGCCAGAAAATTCTTGCCCTTCTAAGATGATATCCAAGTCTATTATACCCCAAAATATTTGTATTTTTATCTAGTTTAATACTGTAGTGTTTCTTTGAAATTTAAAAATTACATATCGCAGATGCAAAAAAAAACAATTTGGAGCAACATTTTAAACCAGGAAAACCATTTATGTCTTTACAAAGTAAAACTGCTTTAGGAAGAAAGAGGGGCCCCTTTGAAAATTACTTCTAAGAGTTTCAGGGTCCAATCATCATTATTGTCACTTTACACAAATGATCGGGTGTAGGCTGCAGTCAATTGCTACACAATTTCTTTTATCCATCAAGGCTTAATGGAAAGAAGATGAAAAGGAAATATAAATTCAAAATCTCTGTTCATGGTCTTAATGGCCTATTATTCAGCCAACTTTCAACATGTGGAAAGCCTTCATTAATATGCCATTAAGGATGACTTTAAAACTTATGATCTGTTCTTCTGGGCTTTAAGTTATATCTCACATAACAAGTTTTACTTGAGCTCCTTCCGGTCTGATATCTGTATCTATAAATATCTTTGTTAGTATCCTGCTTTAGGAGTGTAATGGGGCAGAGTATAAAAAATATATGTACCTTATTTAAAATAAAATATATTTGAAAATTTACTTTTTCACAGTATAAAACTTGACAAGTTTAAAAAAAAAAAGAAGTAGGGGGCAGGAGAGTAATAGAATGGATTTTAATCATTCCTTTAATGCGAGACTATTTGGCACAAAAGTAAATCTGCCTAGATGTTCTCGCAATATCTTGACCTTCCGTTCAATGGAGTGTGTGATCTCCAGAGAGATGTAGGCCAGTTTCTGAGATGCTGCTGTATCACTCCTCTCCATTCTAAAATGTTCCCCTTGGGGAAAGTTTGGGGGCCTGCTCTCTCATTCTCCACCTTTTCCCATTGTAGGGCATTTGAGGAAGCGGCAGAAATCTTTCTAAATTTTCCATTTTGACAGTAAATTCTGGTTTTTAGAACTTATCATTCAAACTAGAGACTCATTAGCATTTAAGTGTCTGTCACTAAAAAGTTGCTTAGGATATCCCTTGCATCACGGCCTGGAAGGAAAGTACAGAATTCCTAGTTTCTGAATTGGCGTATGAAGTTTCCAACTGGGCAGGGAGGCATGAAATTCAGGCACTGTCTCCTTCCTAACCCTTTTCTATCAGCCTTGCTCTTATTCTCAGACTCCAGCCATCTCTGACTCACACTTGACCTCATGCTAAGAGCAGTTCTGTTTGTGGGGAGGGATATGTAAGAAGCCACTAACTCAGAAGGTCACCGGCTCAGGATGGAACTCCTTTCTACCCTGAGGTCCTCTGCGTGGCATAGAGTCCTCTTGTCTACCAACTTGTCTTCCAACCACACTGACTATCCACCTTGGCTCATGATCCTTTATTCTGCTGTCCTTAACTTGGGTCTGTCTCACTGGTGCTTTACCTGCCTGTCTGCTAAGGTCTTCTTCTTAGACTTGATACGTATTCTTCCCCATCTCCCTGGCCCTGCTTGACCCTTGTGGGCCTACTGTGGCTATTGCCACTCAAGACTTGAGGAAAAGGACGTCTGCATCCAAATCTCTGTTGTGCCACCAGGAAACTATCTGACTTCAGGCTAAACTGCTCTGTACTCAGCCTTTTCTCCCTGTGAGAGGGGCTGTTTGGGGTTATTTCTAGAGTCTTTTAGAAAATTCTAGGAACCATGGTACATCTTTATCACCTGTTTTTACCTTCCATCTCCTGACTCTGTTTCAAAGAACAAAGAGTGAAAATGCCATGATATACCTGCATCATGGGCACATCTGCATCATGCCTGCATCATGGAACCCAGTTAGGAAGATAAACCTGTGAAGACGACAGCCTTTCCCTTTATTTGCATCACATTGTATAATTAACAGTGTGTAAGATGAAGCCTTCAGAATTTCACTCATGCCTGTGAAGCTGTGTCCCCGGCATTTGAAGGAAGCTCCTCCACATAAGCGGCAGGAAAATGACCCTTTTTTCCCTTTAAAGAGCCAAACCACCATCCTTCATCTTTCTTCTTGTGTATCGTCACGATGTCGCCTGTGAAAACGCACATAGTTAGACAAGTGAGTTCCTGCGATTAATACCTTCCCGAGTTTGATCAGTTAAGATAGTTTTTAAGGAGATTCTGCTTTCAGGGAGTTACTTGGTAGCATCACTTTTCTGCAGGTGATTCAGACAAAGCAAAACTTACTGACCACCTCTGCACGAAGCAGGCAGAATGCAGAGCATACTAAAAAGTTAGGTAATGGACAACCGAGTTGTGCCATGAAGTAGTTTGATTAGAAACAAAATCACTTTGGATCCTATGTCCTTGTGCTGCCTGGTTCACTTTGGATAGAACTGATCGGTTGTCACCAAACTCTTCCTTGGTGTCGGTGCTTTAAGGCGTCCTCCTGTTGGTGGGCACCATAGTTTGGTAATGCTGACTGTTAAGAGTATGTCTTGGCTACCAGAATTTTCTTTAGATCAAAGCAGCTTTTCTTCACTGTATGTGCCAGCTTCATAGCCCAAAGTTCCAATCTACAGCTTTGCACAATAATATAACCCCTTGTTCAACAAATGTTGGTGGGCACCATAGTTTGGTAATGCTGACTGTTAAGAGTATGTCTTGGCTACCAGAATTTTCTTTAGATCAAAGCAGCTTTTCTTCACTGTATGTGCCAGCTTCATAGCCCAAAGTTCCAATCTACAGCTTTGCACAATAATATAACCCCTTGTTCAACAATTTAGATAATTTGAATAAAATATCAATTTGAAGACAATATTCTTTTAAAGCAATGATTGAAGTAAATGGAATTCCTAGGAAACACATGGCTCTTCTCTAATTCTCTATTAAAAAACAAGATACAAACACTATACAGAGTGAAGTAAGCCAGAAAGAAAAACACCAATACAGTATACTAACACATATATATGGAATTTAGAAAGATGGTAATGAGGACCCTGTATGCAAGACAGCAAAAGAGACACAGATGTGCAGAGCGGACTTTTGGACTCTTAGGGAGAGGGAGAGGGAGATGGAGAGGGAGAGGGNTGGAGAACTCTGACTGGCACACTGAAAAGGACGCGCCCATGAACCAATAGCAAATATGTGGTGGTGTCCCTGTTGTTTAACTGTTAAACCCATTTTGACTTTCTGTTGATTCTGGGTGCTGTGTTCTGGTCATGGAATATAAGTTTTCTCCTATGGCATAATTCTTTCTCACTAACATTTTCATCTCCAGATCTCTGCCTTAGCTTCACATTCGAACGTGGGTGCTAACTGGACAAAGAAAGCTGAGGTGGTAGCCTTTTCTCATTTAATCATCTTGAGGTTTTCACAACCCCTTGCTGTTGTTCAGTCACCACGTTGTGTCTGACTCTGTGACCCTATGGACGCCAGGCTTCTCTGACCCTCAGTATCTCCTGGAGTTTGCCCAAGTTCATGTCCAATGAATCGGTGATGCAATCCAACCATCTCATCCTCTGTCGCCCTCTTATCCGTCTGTCTTCAATCTTTCCCAGCATCAGGGTCTTTTCCAAACAGTCAGCTGTTCGCATCAAGTGGTCAAAGTATTGAAGCTTCGGCTTTAGCATCAGTCCTTCCCAAGAGTATTCAGGGTTGATTTCCTTTAAGCTTGACTGGTTTAATCTCCTTGCTCTCCAAGCGACTCTCAAGAGTCTTCTCCAGCGCCACAATTTGAAAGCGTCAATTCTTTGGTTCTCTGCCTTCTTTATTGTCCAGCTCTCATATCCATACGTGATTACTGGGAAGACCATAGCCTTGACTGTCGGAAAAGTGATGTCTTTGCTTTTTAACACACTGTCTAGCTTTCCTGTCAAGAAGCAATCGTCTTCTAGTTTCATGGCTGCAGTCACCATTCGCAGTGATTTTAGAGCTCAAGAAGAGGAAATCTGTCACTGCTGCCACGTTTCCCCCTTCTATTTTCCATAAAGTAATGGGACTGAATGTCACGATCTTAGTTTTTTTTAATATTGAATTTTAAGCCAGCTTTTTCACTCTCCTCCTTCACCCTCATCAAGAGGCTCTTTAGTTCCTCTTTGATTTCTGCCATTAGAGTGTTATTATCTGCATATCTGAGGTTGTCCTTACATAATACCTTCCAATGTTAAAAGAAAAATCTGTGACATGGAGAAGGGGATCTGATATCCTTTGATTAGTTGTAAAACCCCTTTTTGAGAGAGAAGTAGGAGAAATATTAAGCTGGGAGTCCTCTGACCCAGGTTCTAGAACTGGCATTTAGATTAAGCCATGAGAGGAAGTGACATCACACTCCAGTATGTGTAGCTTTTAAAAAGGAAAAAGGTGGGGCTGCACCTCTGATAACTATCCATTACTGATATTCTACCCCAACTGAGCACTGTGATTAACAGCGTGACTGGGTTTCCAAGTTCAAATCCTGACCCTTCACTGCTAGTGACTTTAGCCGAAGTACTTCACGTTTCTATGCCTCAGTCTCCTCACTCATAAAACAGGCATAAATAATAATACCTACCTCAAAAGGTTTTTATGAATATTAAGTTGGACAATGTGCAGCAATGTCTGACACCTGGTAAATACCGCATAGGTATCAGCTGTTTTTATTATGTGAGCTTTCTTTTTGGTGTGCTTATCTTTCTATCTTCTAAGAAGGGTGATTATAAACCTGAACTGATTTAACATGGTACTAACTTTAAAAGCTAAGACAAAGGTTATTGTCAAGTTAAAGATTTCATGTGAGAAGGCAAGTCAAACTATTTGAGAATGATTCTTACCTTTTTCCAAGTCCAATTCATCATCTTGCCTGGCTTGAAAAGAATATAAGGCCTTACAAAGACCATTGCCGAGCTGGGTCACACCGGAGGCTGAAAGTCGGATCAAGTTTTAGTGACTAATGCTGGGTCAGTAGGCAAGATGAACACAGTGGAAAAGTGGTCTAGTTTTCACCACATCATGCAGAGCTTGAATATATTGAAATCTTCCCTGAAGGAAAGTTTATCATTGTACATAATACTCATTCTTTGATTCAGTAACCATTTCTGATGTAGGTACTATAAGAATGAACTATGTATATTATATACTCCAAAGCTATAATATAGGAAGTAAGTCTAGAGACAAAACTTATTGTAGTAGTAGTAATAATGATGATGACAGTTTTAAATTGTTACTGAAGGAAAGTTTATCATTGTACATAATACTCATTCTTTGATTCAGTAACCATTTCTGATGTAGGTACTATAAGAATGAACTATGTATATTATATACTCCAAAGCTATAATAAAGGAAGTAAGTCTAGAGACAAAACTTATTGTAGTAGTAGTAATAATGATGATGACAGTTTTAAATTGTTTTCCATGTGAATTTCACATCGGTCAGTCTGTGTTGACCGATGTCATATTTGTGTCTTAGAAAACCCACATTTGTTTTTCCCATCAGGAATATATTTGAGCAAGAGCTTCCTACGATTATCCCCAGGTACTTAGGGAACTGTTTCTCAAACTGTGCAACCATGGGTCTTTAATGTACAGGTGGGCTACAATGGCCTGGGTTTGACTGAAACTCATTTTTGCCAAGTTCTAATCAAGAATCTAGAGAGTCACGATTGTGGTAATACTATAGTTGAAAAATAAAGGATAATGAAACGTGCTTGTGTGGATGTATGTGTGTGTGTGGGGGGGTGTTGAAAGGTAAAAGGCAGTGGGGGTAGATGGACAAATGACCAAAGTCCAGTGACTGGCTTTGGGATCTCAATGTTTCTCACACAGAGGATGGGGTTTCCTTGGCATTTTGGAGGAGGCTGTGTAGACAGGGCTGCAGAGCGCCTCACAGTGTTTCCAGGGTGAGCGTGTGGACAACAAATTGAGGCTGTGTAAATAATACGGATGCTGGGGACTGGGGGTACCTTCCCTAAAACACTAGCGAATTCTTCCCCCCCAACCCAACCTGCATTCTTCTTGAGTCCTTCCCACCTTTTGGATGACATTTGCACAGAAAGCTACACAGTCTAATAAATTAATCAGTCCTGATTGAAATGTTAATTTCCTTGAGCCAATTTATATCAATGTGGTTCTGAAAATAAAATATAATTTTGGCAATGTGCTTTACTGATAGGACCCAGCCTCGAATTATTCTGGGCATGAGATTACCTGTAGACGAAGGAATTGGAATTCTCTGTCCATCAGAAGAAGCCCTGTTCACAACATTCTCTAATCTCTTCGTCAGAACAGGCCGAGATATTTTTACAGAACTATGTGTCTGCTGCTGTTTGAATAGGGGGGAAAAGACATTTTTAACAGCGCTGTCAACAAAAGTATTTGAGAAGAGTAACTCTTCTGCAAGTGTTTTCCTCTGGAATCTGTTTTTTAATTATTGGGAGAAGGATGTAAAGAAAGCAATACATTTCTAAATCCTACTATAGTGAGGTTTTGTTACTGAAACCTTAATATTTTCAGAATTCAGTTCAGTTCAGTCTCTCAGTCATGTCCTACTCTTTGCGACCCCTTGAATTGCAGCATGCCAGGCCTCCCTGTCCATCACCAACTCCCGGAGTTCACTCAAACTCACGTCCATTGAGTTTGTGATGCCATCCAGCCATCTCATCCTCGGTCGTCCCCTTCTCCTCCTCCCCCCAATCCCTCCCAGCATCAGAGTCTTTTCCAATGAGTCAACTCTTCGCATGAGGTGGCCAAAGTACTGGAGTTTCCGCTTTAGCATCATTCCTTCCAAAGAACACCCAGGACTGATCTCCTTTAGAATTAGACATTACTATATTTTATAGCCTGTGTTTGCAATTCTGACCTGCAGCCTTAAGCCAAATAGTAACATTTACACCATTCCTTCTATAAATTCAGCTTTAATTGGTTTTGATGCAAGTGAAATAATCATGACTGTGTAAATGACTGAGACCCTTTTAGAGCTCAAGTCTCAGGTTTTCTAACTGTCCCGTCATCACAAGGTAGTTACAGCTCCCTCTTCTGGTAGCAAATGAAAACAGCTAACCATGTATACTCACATGCTCATCAATGCCTAGAGTGAAACACTGGGAAAGCATTAATACATGTGTGTGAACCTTTTAATTGTGCTCACACATTATCAACATCATGTACTATGTTCAATGGATGAGACTACTGCTTATCACAAAATCTTACAATTTAGGTCTGTAATAGAAATTTTACTGTAAGAGCACGTTCAAAGGATAAAGTTAGAAAATGAGAAGGAAGAAGAAACCCAAAGTATTTTTAACTCATTAATTTACCTATGAATACAAAGAATTTGTTCATTTGTGTTTAGCCTTTGTTACAGTGCTCAAAGAATAATTAAATAAATTTATCGTAAAATTGTGTAATTGGAGATTTGAGCCTATGGCATATATAATTCATAACAGCTTTTTGGCCCTGATGCTGCTTTGAGTCATTCCACCCAACAAGGCCAGTCAAGAAATTATAACCAGCCTCTTAAATGTTTACCTTTTCTTTCCACTTGAAGATGGAGTTACTACAGGGATGGTTGGGTTGAGGTCTTTGCTCAATTTCTGCTAACACGGATGACAGTTTATAGGAGTTTGCTTGCAGAAGGTCTAGTTTCAAGCTATTCTGTGGAAACAGCATTTGACCATATGAGTAAATTTCTAGAGAAGGAGGCACAACTCATTGTGGGAGGATAAAGGGACATCAGGATAACTTGCAAAATGGCAAAGAGGTTTAGAAAAGGACACATTCATCTCATGTGCAATTCATTTGCAGAAAATGCTGAAGAGAGAAAAACAATGGGCCCTTTAAGAAGTCTAAAGAAAGCCTTAGTTGTTGAGTGCATCTTATTCTGGACCCTTGTGAAAAAGGTAAACCAGAAAGCTGGATAGGTATATTACTCAGCATTTTGTGACAAAGAAGAGCTTTACTTAACTTTCCGCTGAGGAATGGGGAAAAGAGAATAGTAAGTGCTGATTGCTGAAGGCAGGCTTTCAGGGGGCTTTGAAGAAAGGCAATGGAGCCATGGGCACTTAACATAAAGAAGAGAATTGACTCTTGTCATCAGAATCAAACTAAAGTGATGTGTGGCAAGGTTTTTGTTGGTGGTGTTATTATTTTTTGAAGAGGTGAGGTCTTACATTACCTGGAAAGTTTCAGTAACACTTCTGAAAACTAGAAACAATATTCTGGGCTATTTGAATATAAAAATAAAGAGTGAAACGAAAGCTATTAGTCTCGCCTGTTTTCAATTTGACCTTGAACTAGAAACTTTATATTGACTTCTCTGTCAAGTTGTATTCAGTCAAGGTAAATCAAAGCAAGCATCTGGACACTGGAAAGAGTCTGCTTATCCAACATTCTCCTCGCCATTGCCTCCCCCTTCTCCACATCTCCAGACTGAGGAGTCCTTTTTTTTTTTTTCCTTCTACTTTTTGGCTGTGCCCCTCGGAATGCAGGATCTTGATTCCCCGACCAGGGATCAAACCTGTGCCACCTGCAGTGGAAGCGAGGTGTCTGAACCACTGGACCGCCAGGGAAGTCTGCAGCCTGGGATTCATAATCCTAACATCCCTGTCAGGGAACCACAGCCATGGACCAAACACCTCCGATCGACGGGGAAGGGCTCTAGTCCTTGGAACAATTCACTGCACAGTGGGCAGGCTCACCTAAGATGCAATCTAAAGCTCCTCCATGGCTTCTAGCCTTAGATCCAGTCTGCACTTGGGAACATCAAGAGCAAGTCTCTCTGTTCTGTGGTGTGTTCCTTCTGGTGCCCAAAGACAATATCTGCCCCCATACACTTCCAGTTTCTGCAACAATTTCTCAGAGAATATGGCTTGCCAACATTCTTGTTTCAAATATGGCACTGGACCAAGAGCCAATGAAATAAGAAATAGAGATTCCCCTGCAAGAAACCTCCCCTGCCTAAGACAAAATCAATCTACCACCATTACTGTTAATAGTTTCCCTGCACCAGGTGTGGGGGTATATAATCTCTGACACAGATATTTGGCACCCACTATTTGAAGACCCTTTTTGCTTCATCGCTAGATCCTAAACACCATAAATTCAGGGGTTAGAGCATCTCCCATTTTGTATCCTCCATTGTGTGAATCAGGCCAACTGTGTGCCCGGAAAAATTCTGTATTAATGACAAAACCCTATGTAAGAACCCAAAGAAATAAACTTATAAATTAATGCCATCATAAAATGCTTCATATGATTTCCTTTTGGTAAATATCATTTACACTGAATTAGTTAACCAAACATTTTATGTTGTCACAGAAAATGTCTTTCAGTCTATTTTATAATTTTATATAAAAATTGTAGCCATATGTCACTGCAAGGATATTAGACCTCTGTTCCCAAGTGAACAAAATTCAGGCCTGTCTTTTCACAAGAAGTGTCAGGTTTATTCCTGAAACAGCACCTCCACTAAAGGAAGCTGCTGCTAAAAAACAGATAATACCTGGCTGCATCTGTCTGTTTTTATCAAAAGACTACTGAAATCGTTCTTCAGACAGAATTTATTAGGTACGTATTTTTTACAAGAGTGTTAGATAGGCTACGTGCAAAGAGAGGAAAACTGGCCCAGCTTCCTGGATCCTTCAAAACATTGCTAAAAATTTAATCTCTTCCTGAATTCTTCTCAAATTAACCCTAGTCAGCTTTCTCTCCACTCGTAACAGAAATTCTGTACCTTGCCACACATAGGTCACAGTATTTGTTTGTTTTTATTCCTGTATAAAATTCATGGGCCTTTGCTAACTTTTTTATAATGTGGGTTCCTCTGAAGAGGTCGCACTATGCATCAATCGCAACAAATGTCTGGGTGCTGCTGCAGTCCAGCCTTTCAGCTCACTACCTCCACTGACGGCACCTCCTCTCCCCTTAAAATGACCTTGGCCTCTGAAGTTTTTCTCCTTGTTTCCCTGGAAGCTCTCACACCCTAAACAGCCATCTTCCTTCTGTACATCCACATCTCTCCTTTCCCCTAGTATTCTCAGAAGACCCTGATGTTGGCTCAGAGATAAACAGAAAACAGCATCTCTATAATAATTACCAGGATTTCAGCTCTCCTCTGTGCACTGTGCTAGCATTTTCTAAATACTGCTTCAACCTCACAAAACCCCTTTGAGCTAAGTACCAACATCCCCACTTCCAAGATGAGAAAACTGAACCTGTCCCAGGTCCCTGTAACTGGCCGAGCTAGATCCGGATGCAGGCCTCTCAGAAAGCAGACCCTGCATTTGTTTTTCAGCCACACCTGTTAACCGAGGTAGCGCACACATGATTTCCAGACCTTGGCTGAGTGATTCCATGCTGGGGGCGGGGGAGGGATTTTATTTTAGGCACATTTTTACCCCCCTGGGAGGACACTAAAGCAAACATCTCTAAGTAGCTGGATTTTTCCAGATTCCTCAAACCACTTGTCAAGGAGCTGACCGTACAAGCTCTCTGACTAGACTGTTCTGTGTCATGAGAAAGGAAAGGCAAACAGAGGTCAAATGGGCCAGAACACAGGCGTTCCCCAAATAGCTCCTTCAGCAGTAAATCTACCAAGCTGCGCTCTGCAAATATTTACCTCGTCCATTAAGGCTGCTGTGCTTTTCTCACTCTCTGAGTCTGAGAAAGAGGAGTGGCTGGAGTAGGCTCTCAGCATTCGTTCCAAGCCTGCAAGTGAAATCATACTGCCAGTCACCACTGCTCAGTCCTGGAGGGGCAGGGCTTAACGGTGGTTACTCTCAGAGGGAGCCAGAATCCAGGACTGATTCCTGGAGCATTTCCCAAATGGCTGGAGCTGTTTGTGTATGTAGTTGTTGCTAAATTTTACTGAATGGGTGACCTGCACCTTCATCTAATGACGTTAGAGAAATACTGGTGCCTACGGAGTCTTGATTGTTGTTCAAGATGAAAAACTCGAGATGAGCTTTGAGTCCTTGTTGTAGATCCATTCTGTGGCAGTTCCCTAACATTTTACCATGATCTTGAGCTCTCCTCTGCTGGTATTTACATTTCTAAACATTTTGCTCTCTTGGATTTCCTATCAAGTATTACGTTGCAATAGTGTTCTCTGGTCCACAAAAAACAAGCTCCACATATCAGAATCCCAAGTAGGAAATTGTTTCCATTATCTGTAGCACTTGAGAGCTTCTTCATGTTCTAACAAGCCTAACCTCTAAGCATGGGATTTAATTTGAACGATTTTCACATCGTTCAGCAAGTTGGCTTGAAAACAAACAAGTGGTGATCACTCTGTAAAGTAGAGAAGTGTTGAATCATTAAGTGGTGCCCTTCGAATTAAGATAGTGCTGTATATCAATACTTCAGTACAAAAGAAAGTAATCAAAAAAGATCTTAAATCACCTACTAACACCCCTCCAATGGAATAATATAAACTAATATGGGAAAAATAAATAAATGGAAGCCTTGTACATAGGAGGCTTTTGTTGTCTAGTTGCTAAGTCCTGTCTGACTCTTTGCGACCCCAAGGACTGTAGCCCACTAGGCTCCTCTGTCCTTGGACTTTTCCACGCAAGAATACTGGCCTGGGTTGCCATTTCCTTCTCCAGGGGATCTTCCCAACCCTGGGATCGAACCTGGGTCTCCTACATTGGCAGGCAGGTTCTTTACGACTAGCGCCACCTGGGAAGTAAACCACCTAGGAAGTTTACTATGTTTTAATCCAAACTAACTGTCCTTCATGTCAGCCAATTTCAGGAACAGAGTAAAATGTTACATTTCTAGAAACAGTGGTATGGTACTTACAAAAATCTCACAGATGGGCGAAATGTCATGTTTAATTTTTTTTGCTCTCTCCTTTGAGAGAAAATTTTTCTTTATTCACACAAATTAGGTCTGACATTTGGTCCTTTAAATGAGATGATCCCTGCACCAGTCAGCAAAAGCAGAAACACCCCAACTCTGAATGAAACCTCAGGATAGAATACTTTCCCTCACCAGGCCAATCAAAGAGATAGTTACATACCTTCTTGGTCTCGCGAGACTTTTTCAATATCTTTCTGCAGTCTCAACAGTTTTGATTTTATTGAAGATGTCTGTCGCTCTTTACTCATTGTATTTTTAGGATCTTCTTCCTTTAGGGAAAAAGAAGGAAGTTTAACAATTTCAGTGGGAAAAAGGAAGCATTGCTACTCCTAGTTGCACTGAAACTTTCACTGCTACATTCAAAGTTAACTTATGGAAGGGAAAAAAAAATAATAAAACTAGGATAATCTTTGGTTTTCCACAGATAGGTTTGCTTTTCTAGACCTGCTTAATAAGAAGACATCTTGCTCACATTTGGTAAGTATATAGCCAAGAACTTACTTTAAAAGAAAAAATCACCCTTGGAAAGTGAATATTACTATAGCTATTTCATAGACGTGCATGGCTTACAAAGGTCAGGGGCATGAGGGTTTTAAGAAGACTAGCTGATTTAACCAGGACCTTTCAGTTGAGGGGAAGGAGGGCAGAAGTTACTCCTTGCAGGAGAAATGGCACAAGCAAAGGATAGAGGGAGGATTTGTGTGAAATAAAAAATAAACGTGCCAGTTGCTTGAGCAAATATAGTGGAAGAAAAAAATTAAGTAGTTTAGGTCAGATTTGAGGGCTGAAGTAGAAATTTTATCCTGTAGATTGAGAACTATTAACTATATAAGAGCTTTCATAAGCATTGTTTCCAGAACTGAAAGAATAAAGATGTTAGGACACAGTGTAAATGCCTAGTAACAAGTCAAAGAGCAAATGTCCTATAGTGATATGCAACTTAAAATGATTAAAACTTTTGTGTGCAGAAACAAAAAGGTGTTCGGTCTGGTGGGGTGGTGGTTCATCATGAATGCAGTAGAGACAGAAATCTTGGAGAAAGAGGGAAAACTGATGACTGAAGATGGAAGTGGAGGAGTCAGGACTTATCTGAAAAGGAAGGACAAAGACTGGGACCCTAAATATTGGTGGAGAGATTAGCTTTAGAAAGATTGTCCTGAAGAAAGGGAAGCGTGACAATTTAGAGCAAAGAGAATACTGTAATAGCCTTTATAAAAATATAATGAGATTAAAATATTTAATCTATATGCTGTGTTCAGTTCAGTTCAGTCCAGTCACTCAGTGGTGTCCAACTCTTTGCAACCCCATGAACTGCAGCATGCCAGGCCTCCCTGTCCATCACCGACTCCCAGAGTCCACCCAAACCATGTCCATTGTGTCGGTGATGCCATCCAACCATCTCATCTGCCGTCGCCCCTGCTCCTCCTGCCCTCAATCTTTCCCAGCATCAGGGTCTTTTCAAATGAGTCAGCTCTTCGCATCAGGTGGCCAAAGTATTGGAATTTCAGCTTCAACATCAGTCCTTCCAATGAACACCCAGGATCTCCTTTAGGATGGACTGGTTGGATATCCTTGCAGTCCAAGGGACTCTCAAAAGTCTTCTCCAACACCACACTTCAAAAACATCAATTCTTCTGCACTCAGCTTTCTTTATAGTCCAACTCTCACATCCATACATGACCACTGGAAAAACTATAGCCTTGACTAGATGGACCTTTGCTGACAAAGTAATGTCTCTGCTTTTGAACATGCTATCTAGGTTGGTCATAACTTCCAAGGAGTAAGCGTCTTTTAATTTCATGGCTGCAGTCACCATCTGCATTGATTTTGGAGCCCATAAAAAGTCAGCCACTGTTTCCACTGTTACCCTATTTGCCATGAAGTGATGTGACCAGATGCCATGATCTTCGTTTTCTGAATATTGAGCTTTAAGCCAACTTTTTCACTCTCCTCTTTCACTTTCATCAAGAGCCTCTTTAGTTCTTCTTCACTTTCTGCCATAAGGGTGGTGTCATCTGCATATCTGAGGTTATTGATATCCTGGACATCCTGGAATGTGAAGTCAGGTGGGCCTTAGAAATCATTACAGACAAAGCTAGTGGAGGTGATGGAATTCCAGTTGAGCTTTTTCAAATCCTATAAGATGATACTGTGAAAGTGCTGCATTCAATATGCCAGCAAATTTGGAAAACTCAGCAGTGGCCACAGGACTGGAAAAGGTCAGTTTTCATTCCAATCCCAGAAAGAAAGGTAATGCCAAAGAATGCTCAAACTACCACACAATTGCACTCATCTCACACGCTAGGAAAGTAATGCTCAAAATTCTCCAAGCCAGGCTTCAGCAATACCTGAACTGTGAACTCCCAGATGTTCAAGCTGGTTTTAGAAAAGGCAGAGGAACAAGAGATCACATTGCCAACATCTGCTGAATCATCAAAAAAGCAAGAGAGTTCCAGAAAAACATCTATTTCTGCCTTATTGACTATGCCAAAGTCTTTGACTGTGTGGACCACGATAAACTGTGGAAAATTCTGAAAGAGATGGGAATACCAGACCACCTGATCTGCCTTTTGAGAAACCTGTATGCAGGTCAGAAAGCAACAGTTAGAACTGGACAGGAACAACAGACTGGTTCCAAATAGCGTAAGGAGTATGTCAAGGCTGTATATTGTGACCCTGCTTATTTAACTTATATGCAGAGTACATCATGAGAAACACTGGGCTGGAAGAAGCACAAGCTGGAATCAAGATTGTTGGAGGAAATATCAATATGTTGTGTACTATATAATTTTTTTTCTGTATCTTTCATTCATGTGATTCTTATTCCAACTTTATGAAATTGGCTTTGTTTTCCCCATTTTACCTGTGATACTCAGAAATAAATGAAGGCCCAAGACTAAACAGCTAGTAAGTAATTACTCTTGAAAGCCAACTCCTGTGACTCCCCAGTCTCCACCAGTCCACTCCATCACACATCTGCCCGAGGCTGAGGCCCAAGCTGACGTTACCCCCGCAGGTGAGCTGTGAGTTTACCATCTGCAAGGATGCCTCAGTCCAACCATCAACCCTTTCTTGCTGGAGGAATGCACATTATAATCTGAATTCCGTGTCAGTCCAAGACTTCATTTGGTTTCTTCGGGGATGTCTATTGTTTGCGAATGTATTTTCAGGGATAGATTACCACTGGATCAACTTGAGATAGAGTAGACTGCCATCATTAACTTTCTTAAATTTGTTCTTCTTTTCCAAAAATTTGTCAGAAGATCAATACCAGAGGTGGCATTTAAGCCACAGATAGAATCTTTTGAACATGGCCTTTACAGTAAACTTAACAAATATTTTTCACACTAATCACCAGCCCTTCAATATTTACGCTCAGATTGGTTTCCTGTCTTACCCTCGGTTCAGTTCAGTCACTCAGTCGTGCCCGGCTCTTTGCGACCCCATGAACTGCAGCACACCAGGCCTCCATGTCCATCAGCAACTCCCAGAGTTCACCTAAACTCATGTCCATCGAGTTGGTCATGCCATCCAGTCATCTCATCCTCTGTTGTCCCCTTCTCCTCCTGCCCCCAATCCCTCCCAGCATCAGAGTCTTTTCCAATGAGTCAACTCTTCGCAGGAGGTGGCCAAATTACTGGAGTTTCAGCTTTAGCATCATTCCTTCCAAAGAACACCCAGGACTGATCTCCTTTAGAATGGACTGGCTGGATCTCCTTGCAGTCCAAGGGACTCTCAAGAGTCTTCTCCAACACCACAGTTCAAAGGCATCAATTCTTCGGCACTCATCTTTCTTCACAGTCCAACTCTCATATCCATACATGACCACTGGAAAAACCATAGCCTTGACTAGACGGACCTTTGTTGGCAAAGTAATGTCTCTGCTTTTTAATATGCTATCTAGGTTGGTCATAACTTTCCTTCCAAGGAGTAAGCATCTTTTAATTTCATGGCTGCAAACACCATCTGCAGTGATTTTGGAGCCCAAAAAATAAAGTCGACACTGTTTCCACTGTTTCCCCATCTATTTCCCATGAAGTGATGGGACCAGATGCCATGATCTTAGTTTTATGAATGTTGAGCTTTAAGGCAACTTTTTCACTTTCCTCTTTCACTTTCATCAAGAGGCTTTTTAGTTCCTCTTCACTGTCTTACCCTAGTCCATGTGAATTTTGCAGCCCTCGATAAAACCCAGTCTACACTTACTGCTAATGACTGTAGTTAGATTTTGGAGGTGTTTTGCTTTAAGAATATTACTGCTGTTGTTCAGTCACTGTCGTGTCTGACTTTTTTCTTTCTCGTGGACTGCCGGACACCAGGCCTCCCTGTCCCTCACTGTCTCCCGGAGTTTGCCCAAGTTCATGTCCATTGAATCAGTGATCCAACCATCTTATTATCCCCCTCCTCTCCTCTTGCCCTCAAAATTTCCCAGCAGGGAAAGATTCATGATCTTTTCCAGTGAGTTGGCTCTTCACTTCAGATGGCCGAAGTATTGGAGCTTCAGCTTCAGCATCAGTCTTTCCAATGAATATTCAGGGTTGATTTCCTTTAGGATTGACTGGTTTGATCTCTTTGTAGTCCAAGGGACTCAAGAGTCTTCTCTAGCACAATTGAAAAGCATTAGGAATATTAAGGATATTAGGACAATCTTATTTTCCCAGTTGGAGAATCAGTCCATTCTCTTAGACAATATACATAGTCATAAACCAAAATTTCCCATGGGCACATCAATTAAAGATAAACCATTGTGGCTGCTTCTTTATGTTTCAATAGGACCTTAGTCAAATTTTCAAGGAAAATGACCCTAATTTTATTGACAGGCTAGCTTACAGAGGTATTTTCACAAGAAAGTAATAGATGTATTTTATTGTACATTGTCTCATCTCAGGGATCACTTACACTATTTGGAAGAAAAAAAGTACTTTCCCCATATAATCAAATCTTCCTTCCCACTTTCATCTCTATCTTTGTTTCTGCTTTGAACAGACATTGCTATTGCTAATTTACTTTGTCTTTCATAGGAAGCTCAGATCAATACTCTGTAATAACCTAAATGGGAAAAGAATTTGAAAAAGTATAGATACATGTGTTTTATGACTAAGTCACTTTGCTGTACACCTGAAGCCAACACATTATTAATCAATTATGCTCCAATGAAAATTAATTTTTTAATTAAAAAAATTAAATATTTGCTTCAAAAATGAAAAGATTCAGTCTAAGATCATCTTTGACTTTATTCCCTGGCAGAGAATACAGGAGACATATTTCATCACCCCATCTGTAAACCACAGTTTTTAAACTTATGCAGACTATAAAAAGTCAATATTTTAATTTACAAAACAATGTTTCTTTTATGATCGCTCTCAATTAAAAAACAAAAATGAATCCCTCATTATGAGACTAAGGTTCCCCACGAATGAAACCTCCTTCCGTCCATACTTACAAAGTAGTCAGTTAACAGGAACTCGGATTTATTTTCTGTAGATGAGACTGTGGTTTCTTCCATGAGAGCCTGGATATCTTTTTCGATGTCTATCTTGCTGATGGCACAGTGAATCTGCGTGTGGCACTGCAAGGCCAAGGAAAGCAGAACAAGGTTGCAGAAGACACATTTCCTGCCAGTTCTTACCACACACACCAGAGATGGCAAACTCTCTACTACTCACTGTGGTCAAGGTTTGGCCAAAAACAGAAATGTGTTGGGAGTACTGGTTTAAGTTATTACATAAGAGTTGAATTCTTTCCTTCTCCAGCTCCAGGATGCTCTGAAAGGATAAAAAATGAAATTACATCAGCCCTCTGTTATATACAGAACTAAAGCGCCCACCAAGCACTAACACACTGAAGAAAGTCCGAGTGAGCCGTCCTGTTTGTGGCTCCTGATCCATACTGCAGAGGGCCAGGCTCCCTGGACAGGAATGGATTTGGTGTCTGTTTATCCTCCACTAGGATTAATTTCGGCTTCCCTGGTGGCTCAGGGGTAAAGAATCTATGGCATTGCAAGAGATGCAGATGTGGGTTTGATTCCTGGGTCGGGAAGGTCCCCTGGAGGAGGGCATGGCAACCCACTGCAGTATTCTTGCCTGGAGAATCCCATGGACAGAGGAGCCTGGTGGGCTACAGTCCACAGGGATGCAAAGAGTTGGACATGACTGAGCACGCACACATGCAGGATTTTCACTCATACTTTGACCGTCTTTTCTAGGCCAAAAGGCACACAGGTGGATGCCATAGGTTACCTGATGTTCACAAAGAAGGGTGAGAAAGGAATCATTTGAAATCATTTGTGCATTCCAGAAAAAGAATGAAGCCCAGTAAAAGTGCTTCTGTATTTAGGAACTGCAGTCAGACACTAAATATTTCTAGAATTGTTTGCAGTGCATACAAGGCATTCTGTTAGTCTTTGCAGGGACAACGATGATGAGATGCAAATTCTCTTCTTAAGGAAGCTTGTGTGATGAAAGCAGAACCTAAAAGTCTGACCAAGTCATTTTCCTGGCCTGGGGGTTCAGAGACTACTCTTTGAAAGTGGGGATTACAGCCTTCTCATTTTGTGTGGCATGAAAAAATTCCACTCTTGGAGTTTTAGTTGGTTTGTTTTTTTAACTGGGAAGAATCAATGAAATTGGGGAGGTCACATTTGGCTTGTCAGCCATTAACATTTTAGGAAAAATTAGTTATTAGGCTCTTGCCACTCACTGGGAGCCAAGCTGTGGACTGCTTATTTTGAGGAAATAGAGAAGTTCAGAGAAGGCTGGGTCAAGTGGAATGCACCCTGGGGACTCCTAGGCTATGTTGGGGACTGCAGGAGGCTGCTGGGTATGTGCCTAGATTCTGTGGGTTTGACAGAGGTGGCGGGTGTCCGAGACATAACGCCTCATTCTGTCTCTGTAAGGACAAGGACTGGGCTTTCCCTCTTTATCCAGAGGCTGGGCTGGTTCCTCTTACACCTGCCATTCTGCCTCACCCCTTCCCCCAGTAAAGAGCACTCAGCAAGAGTCTTTCATGAGGAAGAATGCTGTTGGCAAATCAGTGGCTAACACTGCCAAAGAAGTAAGAAGGGCGGACTGTGTTCAAGGCCTTAGGTGGTGTGGGGGTGCGGGGACATCACAGAGGCCACTGGCTTCTCTCATCCTGCTTCTCAGCACACCTGCAGGAGCCACTGGCCTGTCCAGGACAGTGTTCCTTTATATCCCTGTATGTAGACTACATTCATATCCTGTTGTTATCTCACCTATGGTACATAGTCATTAAATTTTTTTTTAAATTTGTGTAGTTGTTGCATAAAGCTTACCATTTTCACCACTTTCAAGTGTTCAGTTCAGTGTCATTAAGTCCATTCAAATCATTGTGCAACCACTATCCATATCCAGAATTTTTTTCCTCTTGCAAAACTGCAACTCTGTGCCCATTAAACAATAACTCTCCATTCTCCTTCCCCTCATCATCCCAGCAGCCACAATTCTACTTGCGGTCTTCTATGAATCTGAAACTAAGTGTCTCATCTAAGAGGAATCATAAAAGATTTGTCCTTTTGTGTCTGGCTTATTTCACTTAGCATAAAATCTTCAAGATTCACCCTTGTTGTAGCCTGGGTCAGAATTTCCTTCCTTTTAAGGATGAATAATGTTCTGCTGTCTGGACACACCACACTTTACTAGTATACAGTCATTTTAATGCTACAATTAAACGCAAGTGGTAAAAGGCTGCAGTAACTGTGAACATCTATGTCAACCACATGCAAACTTTGATCCTGTGCCAAGTGTCTTGACTTTTGAACTGGGAAGTCTGGAGCTCTGCTCCCCAAGGCCATCTTCCTTGTCTAGTCAGAATCTGCACAATTTTTGTAAGTCAATGGAAATGAAATACCTTTTGTTTCTGCTGTTGGTCTCCTGAGTCTTTCTCCAAAATCTCAAGTACCAGCCATTTGAATGTGCCCTCTGTCTCCCAGATACAGAATTAAAGACCCAGAAGAGTAGCCCAGTAAATGTAAATGCTTCTTCACAGGGCACAAATTATACACCTCCTCTAACAAATATGTATAATAAACTCTGCTCGATGTCTTGGACCGCAAGTGAGACTGTCTTCAGAAAGAAAGAGTCTTTACATTATAGAAGAAGATCTGGAAAGCAGCTGTTATAGTTTAACACTACAAACAAAGGACAGGATGGAAAACAAAAGCCAGGTTTGGGAAACACATTGAATCCCCGCTGGGCAGCTGTTTCTTTACCGTGACAAATGCTGAGCCACTAGCATCAGTCTGAGGCTAGAATAATCCTGTCCCTTGCTGGCAATGGCAATAGTTAAAAGATTTTAATTACATTTCATGGAAATCGTTAAGATGATCTATGTCTGCTCGTGAAAAGAGGCTGAGATAAATTCCACTATGCAAAGGGGAAATCCATATCTTGTTTAATGAATTATTGCTTTCTATTATCTTGTTCTTTCTGTATAAAATAGGGTGCAGAGAAGCAAGAGACTCTGGAGGACCTCAGATTTTCCTCATGTGTCTTCACAACGGCACGTCAAAGGAAACTGTGATCAAGGAGTTATCAAGGAAGAGCAGATGGAGAGGTTGTCTGGGCCCAGGCTTCATGATAATTCACACTCTTCATTCATTCTTTTCATTTCCTGCTGTTCTGGCCTTCCGGTTAGAACTACCCAGGGAGCTTGGAGGGACTTCATTTTCATCTAAATTGTTTTCATGAAACTGATCAAAGAAATATCTTGCTTTTTCTTGAGCAGAAACTCTTAAACTTTACTATGCATAGCAATCACCAAGACCCCTTCCTAAAATCATTCAGAAGTTGTGACTCATCCCATGTAGGCAGGCACTCAGAAATCTACATTTTATTTATTTTATTTTTTTTTTTTTAGCCTAAAACTTCTCATTCCCAACTCAGGGCTTAAGAGTCAGTTTATCCTCAATTTTATTTAGTTATTTTGACTGCCCTGCACAGCATGTGGAATCTTAGTTTCCCCACCAGGAATCAAACCTGAGGCCCCCTGCAATGGAAATGTGGAATCTTAACCACTGGACTACCAAAGTCCAGGAACCTAAATTTTAACAAGCACACTAGATGCTGTTCTGGGGCCATAAAGGGCTACAAGAAAATACACTTTAAAACCATTTCTAATTCTCCCACCCAGAGAGGACCCCTGTTAACATTTTGATGTATTTTAGTCTGTTGAGGTATATATGTATGTGTGATTTTATATTTNTTAACAAGCACACTAGACGCTGTTCTGGGGCCATAAAGGGCTACAAGAAAATACATTTTAAAACCATTTCTAATTCTCCCACCCAGAGAGGACCCCTGTTAACATTTTGATGTATTTTAGTCTGTTGAGGTATATATGTATGTGTGATTTTATATTTCTAGTTATCAACCAAATTATTCAAATTGGCATACTGTTTTTTCACTTAACATTGTTCATAAGCAGTTTCCAAAGCTATTATTTTCCAAAACGCTGTTTTAATTAATAATCCCTTGTATAGAATGTATTGATTTATTTAGCCATCTTCTTAACATTGCCACTTGTATTGTTCCTTCCCTTTCACTTTTAATGTATTTGAACGGAAATATGTGTTTTGTTTTTCATTTATTTCCTTACAATGGATTTATGGAAAGGAAATTAGGTTTTTCAAGCCAGGTTCTAAGAGAGAATTAAGCCCTAATGTCCTAAGGCATCTGTTGTCTGCACTGAGTTACCATCTCTCCATTGCATCTAAAGTGGTATTAGTTACCATCATCCTCGGGGAACTGAGAAAACAGCCACTCACATTATTTTCTGTGTTCTGTGGCTCACATGAGGAACAATGGTTGAGAATGTGAACATTTTTAAGATTCTTTGCACTTATTGCAAATGGTTTTCTAAAATAATTCCTCGAGTAAATATTACCAGTAGCAAACATTTGATTTGTGGTCGTTTTTGATAGAGTGGCTATTACTGTTTTATTTTGGCCTCATACATTATTTTATTTTGTGCAGTTTGCAGGATTTTAGTTCCTGACCAGGGACTGAAGCCAGGCCCACATCAGTGAGAACACAGAGCCCTAACCACTGGACCACGATGAGATTCTTGAGTGGCTATTATTTTTCAAAATATGTTGCAGGTTATTTCTGCCAACTGAATTGTTTCTTCTTGGAAGGTAGGAAGTATGGATTGAACATAGAATTATGAAGTGATGGCTCATTTTGACATTTGATTTGTGGAATTGGTTTCATTTCTTAATAACTGCACTTAAAATTTTATAATACTTTTCACAGTATCTAGTAAACTGCCTTGAGCACGGTTCAGTGAATGTCCTCTGAAAGAATTTGTGACTCCAGTCTGGAGAGTCAGACCAGACAGAGGAAGAACAGCTGGCGAATGGAGGAAAATGATGAAATGGAACAACCCTGGTGGACCCATTTCTGTCTCCCACACTTCTAATAAATTCTCTTTTAATTGCGGTCAGCCAACTTTCGTTACATGCCTTGGTGAATATCACATGTTACTCCTGTCATTTGTAAACAACAGAGAATAAGAATATACAGTGTAATATGTGAATCAATGACTTGTTGGTATAGACTCAGTATGTACAAGCCAAGGAAACAGTAAGGAAGGGAATCCTTATTGGTTAAGGTGAGGCAAGGATCACTCAACAGGAACATCTCAGGTGGGTCTAGTGGGGCTTGGCTTGGCATTCAGGGGGCAGAGGCTAGCTCAAAGCCAGAGGAGAAGCTTAGAACCTAATAGAACTCATGTGGGATAAGAGGAACTGTGTGAACTCAAAGGAAGAGGGAGTAAAGTTCCAGTGATCTCCAGCATGGTGGTGGCAACAAACCAGGAAACAAAAAAGATGAAGGGAAACCTTTCTTTTCTTTATGGAGATTCTGGCTTCTAGTAGATTCTCCATGTGATTTGGATTCTTAGAAAAAAAAACCTAGGGTCTTAAATATTTTTAAAGCTGAGCTGAACAGAGGTTTTTTGAAATATACGTAAATGTACATCTTGTCACCATCGGGAAGACTTTATAAGTGAGGAAGATAATGTCCATAATGTTTCAATGTAAAAGTAGGGACTGCTGAAAGTGGGGTGTGGTGGGACGAGAAGGTGGAGGAAGGCCCTAAAAGGGGAAAAAGACACAGAAAAAGGAAGGAGAGACCCAGTAAGAGCCTCTGAAAAGGGTAGTTAGTAACAGCTACATCTAACACACCTTGAAGGCCAGCTAGGTATGCGCTACACCAGGACGTGTGCACTACATCCTGGCAGCCATACAGTGAGAACCACAATTATCCCCCATTGCTATGAGATAGACAGGAGGGCGAGATGGATGGAGACGGAGAGGTAAAATGTTTTTCTCATAGCCCTTGAAGGGTGGCTAGGAGCAGTGATTTCTCTCCCACACAAAGCCTCCTTGGAAAAAGAAAAACAAAAAACCAGGAAGGCATAACTTACCTGGAAGCAATTTTCCAGTGTGTTCTCCCATTTCAGTCTGGTAGAACAGCTTGCCACGTTTTTTTGGTAGTAATTTTCATCTTCTTTCGATAACTTCTCAGTTGATTTTTTCAGTTTATTGAGGAGCTAAAGTAAAACATCAGCGTCACATATTCAGGAACACATTTATGAAAGTCTTTGGTAATTCCAGAGAAAGAATTACATGCTTCCCCATGATGAGTTTCTCATCTCCCGGCTAAAGTCACAAACAGTAACAACAGATGATGAAATCAAACATCTTTCTCAGAAAACAGGGATGTCAGAACTGAAAGGAAGCCTAAGGCCCTTTCAATAGGATTCCTTCAGTTTTTCTATGAGGAAATCGAGGTCCTTAAATATAATGTGATATGTCTGCTTTCATCAGATAAGGGACGAGGCCAAATGACAGGTGAGGAGAAGCAAGTTCAGATCAGGAAGTTGCAACTCCAGACTGTAATCTACTGGTGATTCTTGTACTCTTATTTAGTAAATTCTTCAGTCCTCAGTATTTCTTATGGGCACAGGTAGTTCAGTTCATTTCAGTCACTCAGTCATGTCCGACTCTTTGCAACCCCATGAATCACAGCACGCCAGGCCTCCCTGTCCATCACCAACTCCTGGAGTTCACTCAGACTCACGTCCATCGAGTCAGTGATGCCATCCAGCCATCTCATCCTCCGTCGTCCCCTTCTCCTCCTGCCCCCAGTCCCTCCCAGCATCAGAGTCTTTTCCAATGAGTCAGTTCTTCACATGAGGTGGCCAAAGTACTGGAGTTTC